>JBBPNA010000101.1:0-81446 GCA_038090555.1 Boletus subcaerulescens | reverse complement strand
CCAAGATCTTGAATGAGACGACGCACTATCCCTACAACACCACGCCAGCCAAGAATGGGATGTCTGGCGCAGTGCTGACGCTTGCACAGCTGTTGATTGGTTGAGTGGTCTTGTGACAGACCTTGCTCCACTCGAATCAAACATGACCAACCGCGGAGAACGCGTATCATGCCGTCTTCGCCATCGGACTTGGTTCACCCTTGACTCCGAATCCAGCCGTGTGTCGTGGTCGGGTATGTCACGCAGATGAGCTTTACTGGACATTTGGAATTGCTGAGACGGACGGGCTATATCAGCCGTTGAGTGCGCAACGGGTTGAGGCCTGAGGTGCCGCGAGAGGTGGTGAAGCGGTTCACGGAGATGGAATGGTCACGGAGCCCGAATTACGAGGCAGCGGAAGTATTGTGGAAGGGGAACAAGGTGGTGGTGAATGTGACGGAGAGCGTGGGGCATGGGTATCGTGCGTGTGGTACAGTATGCTTTCATTGTGAATGAACTGGGGTTCGTGTATGGAGGTGGGATGTACTAGTTGGAAAGAACCAAATGCAGATGATCAGTTGCTCCACCAAACTTCAGAGGGTGCGCCGAGGTCTTGGAACCCAATTACAGCCGCCAGATGCATCTCGGCCCTGGGGACTGCTCAATTTGGCGAGTCCAATCATCGATCCACGAAAGAGATCTGCACGTGACACTATCAGTGTACCAAGGATTCATATTCAACGCGCGACGGCGATGACCTTAAATATACCGCAATATTCACCCAAGCAGTACGGTGAATTCAATGTTGTATCCATCGAGAAACGCCGCCTAACGTCTGAAGGAGAGTAGTCGCGCAAACGACGCTACCTTCGGTATGCACGACCGCTCACCGAGTTAGACTAAATATATACTAGAAAAACGTATACATGTCCCTGGATTATTGGCTTCCCACCTCTTTCTTGCGCTTCTGACAGGCCACGATTATGGCAAAAGATGCTTCTTCTTTCTAGGGCAGCCCAAATGACGTTCACGAATGTGCCTGACGAAATACTTGCGCTTCAACAGTTTGAAACATCCCTCCCACAGGCAGCAAACTAGGATATCCTCGTTCAATCTATTGATAGCATGGAATTTCCGGAAATGTGCGGGAACACTCTCCGATGTGATCTGAACATTGCAAGTCCCGGAGGTACCCATGCCAATCCACTGACAACGTGCTGTCGCCGAGATCGGGTGGGACAGTGCCTTGGTTAAATGGACGTGTGCTTCGGCCATTTGTGTTGCCTATTTACCCGCCATAAGTATCAGAATGCTTGAGGGAACTAGTGCACCAACCACTTTGGCTTCATTGCTATTAATAATTCCGTACAATGCATCCATTTGGCGCTGAAGTTCAATTTTGCATGTGGGCCACGATGCGACAATGTCGGGATGTAGTGCAGGGTACCGGTGCGTATAAGCATCAGCTGATTGTGCACTAGCATATGCAAGGTTATCTGCACTACGGGCCTCCACCGCAGGTGCGACGTGAATCTACGGGTGATATCAACTTCCAGTCTACACAAGATTACGCAGAGATGGTATTGTAGAACATACAGGTAGAGCAACTGACGTGCGATCAACAGTTCCGTACAATGTCTCCATTTGACGGCGAAGTTCTCGTTCGTACGGGGACATGGGCTCCGAGGTGACCATGTTCGCAAGAGGTGTAGCAGACCAGAGCATATATGCGTTGACTGGCGATGTTTCCGCAGAGTGTCCCGTACCAGGGCTATATTCTTCCGTGCTAGCTGTAGGCGTCCACTCTCGACGATCACGGGATATAGAGTTAACTAAGTCTTTAACCTGAAGAGTGGCCAGTCCGAACGTGGCAATGTGGACGGGATGGAAATGTGTCAGACACATACGATATGAGTTCGAGGGACGTAACAATGCACCTCCCATTTTAGCTTTGCGGAATTGGCCTGCAGCTTACATAAATTCCTTCCATTTTTGAGGTGTCCTGCTCCCTTGGCGTGGTCGCGGAGTCTGAATTATGATTTATACCCGCAGACACGAACGGGACCACTGCCTCGCCCCTCCCTCCATCCCCAAAAACCTGTGAAAGCTGCGAGAATTCCCAGTCGTCCTTCCGTTCGGGCGAAATTCCACTCACACGGTCGTGGTGGCGCAGTCTGAATCGGCTTCGATCGGCTATACAATTGACGCACCGTCCATACGGCCTGTTTGTTGTGCGTGCGAGGGCGAGGACGCGATCTGGACGAACGCGCGAGCGACAAGAAAACGACATGTGATTGCGATGCCAGTCGACTCGGCCCGGAACAGTAGTAACTATGATACGTGATGCATGATGCATGAGCGCCAACGGCGGCGGCGAGACGAAGTCGTCGAAGGCAGAGGCACGGAAACCCGACGCGAACTAGACGGCGACGTGGGGCGAGCACTAACGACTATTAACTAGAGTAAGTGCGTAAGCGAGTACCAGCGAACAATGAACATCACTACGACTGCCCGGCACGGGCGAACGAGCCGACGGGACGCGAGACTGTGCACTGAGGTCACTGCCAGCGTACTGACTTGAAGGGCTTGGATCCGTTCACTGTGACGTGTGAGTTATCTCGGAAGGTGGGCGATGTGGCAAGACACGAGCGAGCGCTATGGTGTTTGTACTGTGTCAGTGAGATGGTACTGGAGGGATCAAAGGAGGGTGGCACAGACATAGACATGTTGACTCTAGTGAGGGGACGGGACGTTCAGCGGATAATGAGTCCGAATAGGCCGACAAAGCGCTCCTGGCAGCGAAGGCGGTGTGTATGTGACAGTGGCAGCAGTGAACGTATGACAGACTCGGACAATAGTGCGCGACTACTGATACTGCATTGGCATGATGGAGTGGGTGCTGGAGCGCTGGAGCTGCAGTGCCACGACTCACGAGGGGGAATGTGTACGGTCACATGTCACAGGACCATCTGTCGAATAGGTTTGATGAGTCACAGCAAAAGTAGATTTTAGTAGAACCTCGTGGCAGGGTGCTACAGGCTCGCTACTCGTGAGGGGAGTACAGTATTTCCGTCTCGGAAGCAATAGTGATTTTAGCGTATGACGCCTCCGAACTGTAAGTATTTTTGGCCTCGCTCGCACTCAGCCCAGATAATTATATCCTCCTTTGTGCCTCTTTTGCCCCTCGTTTGGCCCTCGCTCGCGCTCCAAGCACCTTCCCTTCAATATTTCGACTGTTGACGCTGATTCCCAATTATGTTTTTTTCACCTCACCCTCTCCCGTTCTATTTTTCGTCTTCTCGATTCCATGCCTACATTACCCACTCGCGCGGCCCAGCCGGCCACGAAGGGCACTTTTCAAGTCCAACTCGCCCCCAAGACAAGTGCAAAACCCAAACGTTCGCTGGGCAAGCTGTCAAGCGCCGTCGACTCACGCAAACGCTCAAAAAGCTCATTGCGAAAACACCACTTTCACCTCACTGAGAAGGCCCGTCAAACCCTTTTGACTTCAATTCCGAGGACCAGGTCTTCAATCAGCTTGATGGGACCAGGTCGTTGTGCAACTCAATCAAGATTTCATCTCCGACGGTATGGTCAACGACAGAAGTGATCTCGATCCTGTGTAGCCAACCGCCCATTCCATGCGCCGTATCCAGTCTGATCAAGCAGCTCGTCATTTGTATCACATGTGGAAATCCCTCATCAACGATTGTTGTACCGTATTTCAATTATATCTCCAGAACGCAAGGCGAGCCTCTACCGACCGGTCTCCGATTCATCTCCCTCTGTCGTCACAACGATTGCGCTGCAAAGTCGACTACCATCCTGTCCCTCCTCTGTGATCGTGAGTCATGATTCCTCCATCAAGCTTTCCGCTCATTAGCCTCGGATTTCGCAACCACGGATGCCAATGTTTCACGCTGGCTCAAGTCCTCGTCCACTATAGTCTTTGAGCGACCCTGTGATGCTATCAATGCTCTCGCGGGTGTGTTACATGAACATGACATCCGTCGAGGCTTTCAAATGGTGAACAAAAAGTAAGTCGCCATCCGCCTTCATCTTACCCTTTTTGTCACCATTGGCAGAGCAACGCGATACAAGAGCCATTCCGTCGCGGCCTTGGATTCACCGTTCAGTGGCATGACATACTTCTTGTCGAGGTGGAGCAGAATTCGGAAGTCACGCTTCAGCAATCTCGCGACAAGACCCTGGCCTCAAAAGCTTCCGCCATCCTAGCCTCTCCATTGCCCAGTTCTGAGGAACCACCTATGGTGATGTCTTCTATTCATCTCCCCTCTGGTAACACGTCCTTGATTCCAGGCAACTGCAGTCCACTTCTGGTCCAACATTGTCCCGCCTGTTTCGGAGGCACTGTTCAAAAGTTATCGAGACTACAGATGTACCAGATGAACATCCTGACGTCATCGCCAGGGCCACCAGTTGAAATCGCGTGCACAATGTAAGAGGGTGGGATATTGTGGATAGAGCACGTCCCAGAACTGGAGCTGCTTGTACTATTACTGGTTTGCCATGCTATGAACCGGTCAACCGAGCGTCATACATTAGCAAACAACAAATCTCGCAGGAAAAATAAAGGATGTCGTGCAAAGAACCATATAATACGGTTTCGTGGCAGGTGTGTCGGTCTCCGGTGAATCAGGCTCCGAGGTTTGTTGAAACACTTCTTCTTCGTTGATCTGCCATTCAATCGATCGGGTACTGCTCCCTACAGGTTATTCGAGCGAACACGCCAACATCGTGATGGAGGAGAGGTTGCGGAGTCTGAATTAAGCCTAGTAGCCTTCAGCGATCCAATGGTCAAGTGCCCGCGTGCCCGATCGCGGATAACAATCATCATAACCACTCTCCAAATCAGTGAAAGCTGCGAGAAGTCCGATGACCTGTCATGATGATTTGGACCAGCGTGGCACTGTCAACGCACCCAGGATCTTCTGTTTAGCATGCATATGAGCTTTACTGAGTATTTGGAATGGCGGTGACGGATGAGCTGTATTAGCCAATGTCGCTCGAACAGGTCGAGGTGGGAAAGGCAGCGGTTCGGGAGTCCGAATTGCAAGGGTGTGTATGGAGGGGACTCGGAACAAAATGGTGGACCATGAACACGACGGAGAGCGCATCACATGGGTATCGCATGGCGCTGTGGTTTCGTTGCGAATACGTATACTGGGGAGATTGGGAGTCATAGTCAGAACCCATATATTTGTGGCCCTCCTATCGGGGTGTACCGGTACGGGTCCGCAATGATTGGTTAAGTAAGGTCTTAGGACCTTGTTGTAGAGCGCCTGTGCTGACACTCAACTCCGATGATCGGTCTACAGAAGATTCGGGCCAGCATGATACTATCAACGCGCCTGAAATTCGGAATTCTCCATTCATACCACATGCGATAGCAGTGGCCTTGAATGTAGTACCACTCGTTGACCGCGTCGATAGGCTCGTGATAGAGTCGGGACGCAGCTTTCGTGTGAACAATTGTTTGTGTAACATGCACAGACTGATGAATTCAAAGTTACACTGGGCATGGTATATGCACACGTATCAGCATCTGTAAGTATAGAGTCTTTGACCGCTCCTGACCATCAGCTACTGTCGGTCACTGTTCGGAGTTCCACGGATGAGGCACACCATATATAGATGTTTTACCTCTTACCCCTCCCTCGGTTTCCTGCTGCAATAATGGCGAATGATTTAGTTGTTCATTATCGACTTATAGCGCGCAAGCTTCACCTGCTCACTTTCCCGATTGGTGCTTCTTCCTTCTAGGGTGGCCCAAATGATGCTCGCGTATATGCCTGACGAAGTTTTTGCGCTTCAACCGTTTGTGACAGCCTTCCCACTGGCAGTCAAGCAGGATATCTTCCTTCATTTTCCTGATACCGTGAAATCTCTGGAAATGTGCGGGAACATTTTCCCATGTGATCTGAGTGCCACAACCCTCGGTGTTACCCGACCCAGTCCAACGACAAGGTGTTGACGCCGGGGACAAGTGGGTATGCAGTGCTCCGGTGATGTATGAACCCTCCGACGTTGCCCGCTTTGGAGATAAGACGCGGTATATATAAATGAACGGATCCGTAGGTGCGACGTACTGTCACGTGAGATTCATCTGCCTGCCAAACAAATTTGAAATGATCGTAGAACATACTGAGGGAATCTGTGCACCGACCGCCTTGTCATTGTTTTCAGTTCCATATAATGCCTCCATTTCGCGTTCAAGTTCACTTTGAAACGTGGGACTCCAGACGATCGTGTTCGGAGGTGCAAGGCACCGGCGCATATATGGCTCGGTTAACGATGCATAGGCAGAGTTAGCTGTGCTAGGACCTTGATCTTCTGTGGTAACACAACACTGTAAGTAGGAACAATACTGTTTAACCCGTGAAACAGTCGAAGCCAAAATTTGCGAACGCACCTGAACAGGAACTGAATTGAAGGTGTAGTCAGCACTAGTCCCGTATATCAAGTTCCGCGCATCGTCATGGCTTCGTTGGCATCGGTGGGAAGGGAGTAAAGATGGGCTGACGCGGGACTGCAAAGTCAGATCCCGTTGGAGAATGGGTGAAGACGCTGCAATCAATGTACGCATATACCTATACAAGAGTGTGACAGGTCGTGGACACGACTTTCATTCTGCGCACGACTCTATTTTATAAAGTGCCACAGCGCGCTCCAAGGCACTATAACACCAGTCCGAGCCTTGAAGTTGGAAGCCCCGAATGTCGCATGCAAGGAGATTGCCGAAGTGCAAACCTTGGAGAGGCCGCACAGGAAGACTGACCGCTCGGCAAACCCCAGAGCGACCCAAAGGTCTGCTTCCAGGCTAAAGCATGAGCCTGCCTATGAAAGGGAAGTCTAGCGCGTTGCTGCTGAGCAAGTAGGAGGCTTATTGATACCGCCGGAGACTGTTGAATGACGAAAGACCCATGGAATGGAGATCAGCGTGCCTCCGCTCGGCAAACGCCCTTTCCACGTGAAGAGGCCAGGAGTTTATTTACCGAAATTGTGTTTGAGATCTTGGGATGACCCGGCAGCTTCCCACCGCTGCTGGAGAGGGGTCGACATTTGGTTCTTCGGTAACTTCGGTTTCAAGGAGTTCAGATAATTGCCACTCGGTCGATTCCGCTTACCCAATCCATGCTAGGATGTCGCCTCGGCTCTCCAGCAGCGGTAGGGAAGGAGCCTAGGCAGTGCCCGTGACGAACATCGGAGATGGCCTGATCAACGTTGAACTTCCTTTGAGGCGCTCAAAAAAAAAAAAACTGCTCCGGCGATTCCCGTGTTGAATGCTCTTGAGTGGCTCCGTCGGTGGTTGCCAAATGTCTCGGCTGTACACCAAACCCAATGACCAAGTAACTTCTCGGCACTAATCCTGGCGTTTTCAGTGAGCGTGTTGTACATTGACCGAGAAAGTGCTGACCATGAACATCCCGTCGCAGATACTACTATGTATCCTCAAGTCAGGATTTGGGACTAACGCCACCTTCCATTCGCTCGCACCACTCACTGTTGCCAAGTATCTCGGGTGTGTGCCAAACTCCACTGTCTTGACAGGCGCCAACGTCTTGTGCGTTCAGCAGCAACCCGGATGTGATTATGGCGCTCTATAACCTCGGCTTATTCTGAGACATCGTCATCGACGGCGACTACGAAGACGGCATCAACGTTCAAGGCAATATTTGTGAGCACTGTTCGTTCCTTCTGCCAATCCTCGCCCCGGATTCACCACCATCCTCATAGTGGACTGTACGCAACTGCTGACGCCAGCACAGGGTGGCAGTGACGCAGAATGTCATCGTGGTATCGCGCTGGACCAAGGATTGCGTTCGCGTGCGTGGGCGGGTAATCCTTACCTGAATTACGCAGGGGCCATGTCAGTCGAGCGAGCCAAGGTATTATAAATACAGGAGACAATGTCGATGGGGTTGTGATCAACATGACGAAGAGTGAGCAACCATACGGTATCACGTCATGGAGTGTAACTCTATCGTTGGTCATGCTTCGTTTATGGGCGTCAATGTGTGCCATGTGAACGACTACATATCACCATGGGTCGAGTCACGGTACATTTTTGCGAGATCGAGTAAGACAGCTGACCGGACTCAGATGATAACCCTGCCTTTCCGAGAGCGATACATTTACGTGGTACACTTGAAGAAATGTGCAAGTACAAGGGTGCGAGAAGACACCAGGCTAGAAGTAAAGGGAGACAGGTGAGTATGATGGCTGTAAAGTAGGAAAGGAAATTTATGGTTTGACAAACCGGCGTTGAGGAGTGACACAACCAGAGATACGAACAGGCAACTGCTTACTCCCCCTGACCATGCTCCTGACCATCTAGAATTGCACCCATGAGCGTTGAGACAACAGAATAAAAATCATGACATACCTAGACTATACGCAGTCATACCAGCAGCCACCCCCTGTGCCTTCGTTGTGCCTGTTGGGATGCACCACATAAAGCGAGATTCACGAGTGAGATATCCGGAAGGCTGAGGTCCTTCAAGCCCATTAAATCGGATGTGGATGCTGTCTTTGATTGCACCGGCAAAGGCGTAGCAAGACGTTCTGATGAGGAAGTATCGTGGCATGGCAGTGTGGATTGCATTACTCGTCCCCCCGACCCCCCGCCAGTGGAAACGCCTCGTGACCTCTTCCGTGTATTCCCGAAATCGGGGGGCTGAATCCCGTGCCTCAGTCCACTCCCCACACATCTTACTGTACCATCTATCTTGACCGTCCCTCCAGTTCATGGAGGACTCAACACCGGTGACAGTGGCTCGATTTCTGTTCAATCTGACGTCTTGGACCATATTGGTTTCTCAAAGGCTAACGTATATGACAGAACTAATGTCTTGGTCGCTATCAATTGCCGTGGGCTGGGCTGGCTCAATGCTTCAAACACTGCCCTCCAAGACGCCTTGCTTGCATTCCGTGTACCAACGCTCCTCTATATCCCACGAACAATGTCTCGGCTGTGGTAGTATGGATGGTCTCATCGACAATGTCGTGGCCATTGATAGTGATGTACGTCGTTCGTCCCCCTCTCGCTTACACCTTAGTTAACCAATCTCACTGATCTTGTGGTTAGCCCACCTGTATTTCAACAACACCGACGTTTTTTTTTAAAAAAAAACAATGTTACCCATACAACACCGCACCATCAGCCAAGGACATGCCGTCCAACACAGGTTTCTTGCGTTCGCGGTGCGCCATGGACTCGCGTATTCGTGTTAACACCCTTACCCGCACTCCGAGAGGACGACGCCTTGATACTGGTATGTGTCCGAGTGCCGAGAGGAGACTGACGGTGTGAGCGAGCCAGTCGTCCATGTTCGCACGCGCGGACGCAGATTTTTAGGGCTTGGCTGCCTTGTCGATCTGCGAGAACAAAGAAAACCGGCCATCAGCGGTCTGGGTCAGATAGAGCCTCTTAGCCAGGGAGATCCATGAGTCCACACAAATGGACCATGGCGTCGCTCGTCAGTACATGGTCGCTCTACCCGCCTTCGAGCACGCTGACGACGCGGCCGTGGTGGGCGTACGGATCAGCCAAATTGCACGTCTCGCGAGTGAATTGGTGGTAGAAACCGACGGGTACCTTGCGATGGCGCCGAGACATGGATGGGTACTCATGCTCGCCAGCGTCATCCGCGACTAGATGGAGGTGGTGAGCGAATTGATGCATTGTTCAGAAATGGCATGTACGAGGTGAGATATTGCAGATAGAGCACATTCCAGAATTGAGCCTCGGAATCGTATCTTTGGAGGTGTATGTTGTCGACGTGTTGTTGATGTTGAAGACTGGATCGAGGTAGAGGTAACGTGGTCGAAGACGGACGTGGACGTTCTTCATATGGTGACCGAGGCGGCACGGCGGGGAAAACTTGGACTCGAAGCAAGAGGTCGCCTTGGTCGGTGCCTGTCGTAGACGTGAGTTCAGGCTTCCAGGTATTTACGGCGGACTCGGCGGACTCGATGCATGAAAAAGCAGCAGCAAGGCTCAGCTTGACCGCATGAAGGCGTTTGGGCACTCGAATTTTCTTGAATGAAAATCTGAGTCACAGTGCGTTTGCACATTTAGGTACATATACACTTTATCCCGAGTCCAAGTCTCGACGTTCAACCCACATCCTCCAACCACAACTCCTAAGTGATTCTTACGCACACACTGGCACTCTTGACACAACCAAGACGTGGGCTGACAACTGCTTACACCAATCGACGACCTAGAAAAGCCCCAGGCATATCATATTGAATACAACAGACAGTGAAATTCCAACCCACCATCACGAAAATAGTGTTCATCATAGCAAACAACTGAGTTGGCCAGTTTCTGTGCCTTCGTAGTACCTGCTGGAATGCAGTACATGAAGTAGTCTCCACGAGTGAGAAATTGGGGATGTTGAGCTTGTGCTAGCCCATTAAATCGGAGATGTATGCTGTCTTTGACAGCACCTGCAAAGGCGTAGCAGGATGTCTTGAGAAGGCAGTACTGTGGCATCTCGCTATGAACCATGGCGATAAACAGTGATACACGAAAAAGATCCGGAGCACGATCACATGGCCAGGTGAGTCGGTGAAGACGCTCGTGAGGGAATTGGGTCCCAGATGGTAGAATGACCACAGTGTCAGTTGCAGGGCCCCACAGGCCAAGACGAGCTGGGAGGGAGCTGTTTCTGACAGCCCGCAAGACCTTGATTATGAAGGGGGGTGGGCCTGGGGAAGTGGGGTTCCTCTCTTCTACTCCTAGCACGACATACTCATGTTGGCAGTTGGGGAAAGGTCGTCTCTCTTTGTAGTGGGACAAGGCAGTGACCACATAGCGACGGTTGTGGTCATGTTGGGAAACAAGGTCGAACCACTCCTCAGCTGTACACTGGGCACCAGGGGCATTGAGTACATTCTGTAGGGAGGATATGGTCTTCTCAGAGGGGGGGGAGAAAGAGGGATGCAAAACGACACTGAATTCCATGTTGGCTGTTGGCTGCAGAACTTCGGGCAATGAGATGCGTGACGTCACCATTCAGGATTACTGGTTACTAGTCTCAAGATATCAAGCTGGACTACTCCGTTCCTGGTTGAGCTTGTCGCCTATTTCAGATATGCATCACCGAGGGGCTGCAAGGACGTGAGCTTCCCCTCAGTGGGCGGCATTGATGAGAATCAGATCCTCCTAGCAGCATTCTTTTTCCGAAACGCTGTTCCTTCCAGGAAGCAATCTTTGTCCAGTGACTCGGGCTGGACTCGGCCAGACCATGTCCTCTCCGATCGGGCCGCTCTCCCATGTTTGGGTGCGCAAATGACCATGGCGACGATGTTGATAAAGGTCAAGACTTAGAGAGTGCATCGCCGAGTGCCTCACGTGCCGCTACCTAAATAGATGTCAACAAAGTACCACAGAGTCTCTTTGCCAGGTGCGCCAACTACTTACCGCTTAAAATACTTCACATGCGTTACCCCCGGAAGCGTATTCGAACAGGAGGAGGTACCAAGCTCGTTGATTCTAGTTCACGAACCGATCGGTACTTATCACCGGACCCAGGTCCCTTAGATACAGACTCGGACTCGGATGATGAGTTACCAGAACCCGCCAACTTCAAAGGAATCAAAGCATATTCCCCGAGGTTTGTGTACTTTCTGACCCATTGCTTTCATCTCCATCTTACTATAGTACCCAATCTGTCATAGGATGAATGTGTGTGAACACACAGATTCGAACATGGTGACAATAACATTTGAGCTGCCTGGCTTGAAACGCAATGACGTCGCTATCGATTTGTTACACAACCAATTAACTATTTCTGGCGAATCTACCATAGATCTGAGATCTGAAGGGGAGGGAGAATACAGCTGTCGTGAGATCCCGCATGGAAAATTCCATCGCTGCCTAGCGGTCCCGCTTGGGACGAGGGTACGTTGACTATCTTCCCGATAACTTTAAATTCGACATTGAGTCGTAACATAGCCCGAGGACTTGAAGGCCCGGATGGAGGATGGGCTCTTGACTCTGATGTACCCGATGAATCCGCCTGATGTGAAACCTCACCGTATACCCATTGCGTAGAGACATGATCACCACACATGCACATGAGTAGACAATGTAAACTGACTCTGGACTAGGAATCGGAATGTAATAAGCCTCGCATTTGCAAATCAAAGCACTACCTACTGTACTGTAGTTGTCCTATGATATGAATTGAAGATCGATTGCTTATCTAGTCCCAAATTATAGCTTTGTGGGCCCCTGCTCTTTCTGTTTTCTCCGTGCTGAGATGTAGTTGGGACATTCCTTCCAACGGCACGCAGGTGGAGAGGAAGTAATAGCCTTTTGATCGGCGAATCCTGTCTCGGACGAGAGGCGGATTGTAGCAAGAGTAGTAGCTGCTTGAATCGCCCCCGCGAAATGCACCACGAAAGGCAGTTGAGTTGGCCATTTTCGCTGTTATATTCAGCTTTTAAGTTCTCAGGCACCTTAACAAAGACTAGAACGTAACGAAATTGATCGATCAATCGGCATAACAGTAACTGGTACATAAACGGATCATACGAATCAAGGGATGGAGGCAACATACCTAAGGTACACGCCAAAAGTGACAAGGACGTGGGCGAAAGCCCCGGAGGGCTTTCCGGCCCGAAGCACTGCGAGTGCGAGCGAGAGGCTGCTTTCCCAAGGAGCCTGTGACGCAAGCAGCGAAACTTGCCCCCACACTGAAGGAGAGGGCTCCTTCATGGAATCACAGTGGACATGGTGGGGCATGTATGGTTGATGCACCGGTGAGACGTAGCGACACGAGAGAGAGCCACCAAGCTGGCAAATGGTGGTGTGGATACAGTTGAAGACTGGTGGACGCACCTTGATGAGCCCTGACGTGTGTCGGCACGAAAGAGAGCCAAGCAGGCGACTGATGAACAGTGGTGTGCGTGCGGTTGAAGACCGGTGGACGCACCGTCACTGGCGAGCAGCGGCGTCCGTGTGACTGAAGACTCGTGGGCGCTTAGTGACAAGTGCCATCACAACACCCGTCGACACGAGAGGGAGAGAGCCAGCGAGTAGCAGTGTCTGTGTGGTCGAATTTCCTACAAGTGACCATTACTCTAGCGAACACGCGAACAGCATGATGGTTGCGGTGAGCTACACTTTTCTTGGATGAAAATGCAATAAGCGTTTGATTCAGCCTCTGAAACCACTAGGAACTGCCATACCGTGTCGAAATGTGAACTTGACCGGACTTAGTGACGTCTTGGACGAAAATCGCGGTGCATTTGGGCAACACGGGTATCGCTTGCAGGAGCAACCTCCTAGTCGACATCTCGGTTTGTCCCGCGTTGCCTCACCCAGATCAACGAGGAAGAAGGACGCGTTCTTGACATGCAATGCATGTTCGTCTAGCAGGGTAATATGGGATCAGAGACTAGACATATGGCGTGTAGTATGTGTGCATGAGCACGCGAAAGAGAGGAGAGACGTACGTTTGACCTACGAAACTCGACCACATCCAACACAAGCAGCTCGAATGTTTCCACTGCGTCATGCTCGTCTCCATCATCTATGCGTAATTATCCCTTGTGGGATGTGACCAAGAGGGCCAAACGAGAATGTCACCACATCGAACAGCGTGTGCAGGAAGCATCCATGGCCCTTAAAGCACGCGAGGCGTGAGGTCGTCCAACTGATACTACCAGCGTCGGCACTTTGGGGAGTCTCCGTCAGTGACGATGTTCGTCGTTCGTCAATCAATTCGTCCTCGAAACCCGTCCTTCATCGATTATCGATTAGGACTCGGGATTGGGAACACGTCAACAAACGACAACAAGGTGAGACTACCACACGCGCTTCGGACTAGGACGACTAACGATGACCTCTATACAGACCAACCCGGAACGTAACTTGCCACGGATTCCTTTGAGCGTATGCAGTTCCTATGTCTGGTCAAAACTCAATGTGTGAGTGTCTTCTTCCGACCAAATATTCGTCGCTCGATTTTTCTACTCGTAACAGTTCTACAACGCTCTGTTGATGGAGCCTCCGCGGTTGTCCTCCGAGGACGCAATAATCGACCGAAGAAGTGGTCACATAGCACTCGAGTATATGTCGAGATGTGGGAGGGACTTGTGGAGGTGTTAGTATGATTGAGGAATGTCACAAGGTACCTTGTCATCTTTGTCGCTACCCATCAAGTGGGCTATTTCATTGACTGGATGAAAAGGATCACTCTGTTTCCATGATTCCATGAACCACTTAACCACATCAACGTTTTCTATTTCCTTGACTCGTTCTGCGAGTCTTCCTTTCAAAGGCACACCAACCGGTGCGCTTCGAGTCAGCTCTCCACTTCCTAACAGGTGTTATCCATCCTTGCCACTAACACTCCATACTAGACATGCAACGTATACCGATAGGTCTTTCCACGCTGCGAGACCCCCGCCACATCATCGAATGGCTATTTCAGTCAGACAACATGGTCTTTCTGATCTTACAGGCACGAAACAGGTCGGACATACTATTCTCTCTCAAGACTTGTACTGACCACAAGTGTTAGATCCTCGAAGGCTAGCGCACGAAGTGGATCATTGAGTCTCGACGGATTGGTGAGGTGCTGCAAGTACTCTCTTCCCGGAAAGCAAGCCACTGGGTCCACCCCTACCTCACATCCGCCTCCTTCGCATGGCCCTGGCGCTGGAAATGATGCCCACCAATCGCGTGGCAAGATCGTTAAACGAATCGAAGAAGCTCTGAAAGACAAGCGGCTTCAAGAGCGACGATGGGTTCAAACGCGGCGTTAGGTCCTGTCCTAATACCATCACCCTGCAGGTGGCCGAGGACCTGGTTCAAGAGTAGAGGTCCTTCATCTCAGCGAAACTGAATATGCGGTGCTAGGTTCCGGAGATTGAATCCGAAAATGAGTGGGAGGTGGCAATGGAGGAGGGGAAGTTATGTTATCCCCGTTTGAGGCGACGAGTGAGTGAAGGTCAGGACCAATGCTGAGGGCAAGGGTAGGAAGAAAGAGAAGGGCAAGAGTTGGCAAAGAGAAATGAAGAGCCAATTGATCTCTTGCTTGTTAGTGGGTGACGTATTTTGTAGACAATTGGACTCGGAGTAACGGCGGCTTTGGGCGCTAAAAAGAAGGGCACTGCAGCGCGTTTCTCCCCTTGCCCTAATCTTTTCGAAACGGCAGAGTCACCTAAAACCCAAGTTTGCGGCATCATGTCAAGCCCCGTACCACTAGGATCTGTCAACGATGGTCCTCGGCCACTTCTAGTTATCCCGGCGCCTGATAGTGACATTTTCTGGAAGCTCGCCTACCTCCCTGACGGGCGCCGAGTTGTCACTGGCTCTGATGGCGGAACTGTGAAGGTCTGGAACCTGGAAAACGGCGGGCAAGAAGGGACATCGATGGAGCCCGAGAGCGGATTCATACTCGGTCTTGCTGTGACCCGGGATGGCACAAAGATCATCACCAGTGCTAGTGACTCCGAGAGAGGAAGCATCACAATATGGGACGTCGAATCGCACAAACTCATCCGGGAATGGACTTGCTCAGAGAGATGGTCCCAGATTGCCATCTCGCCAGATGATCGATTCGTTGCGGTTGGCCATCAGACCGTGGATATTTGTAGCATGGAAGAGGGACAAGTCAATCAGTCCATCGACGTTGGCGATGATTCACTGGGGTGCATGGCATTCTCTCCAAACGGCGACAAACTCGCATGTGGCATTGGCTACCACATCCGTGTGTATTATATCAAGACTGGCGCACTCACTCAGGTCCTGACTCCACTAGAAGGCCGCAACTGGCAGTACTGGCCCGTCACCTGTGTGCTGTGGTCACGCGATGGCGACAGACTCTTCTCTGCGGCATCCAAAACAATTCGCTGTTGGAACTTCGATACGGGGGAAGAAATCAGACATCCGTGGGCGGGTTATACCAGCAGGATAAGCACTCTCTCCCTTTCACCAGATGGATCTATCCTGGCGAGTGTATCCTGGGATAACACAGTTTGCTTTTGGGATGCAACTACCGGTGATTCCATAGGACAACATCTACGGCATGATAAATCTATACATGGAGTTTCTTTTTCTCCCTTTGGTGAATTTGTGGCCTCAGCAGGAGAAGATCGAAAGATATATTTGTGGCGGGTACCCTGGGTACGCTACTTAGGCTCTGAATGTTGCATGCATGGCCATCTTATCATTTTCTTAGCCCTCTTCCGTGACCCTTCCTGGTCTTGCTCCTTCATACGCAAGTATTTGTCATCAGGGTCGTCGTTTTGATCCCTCATACTTTCAATACTAGCCACCTCCATCACTTCGTCCCGTTGCACCCTCAACACCGCCTCATTCTTCTTTGAGCTCCTTGCCAAGAGTGGGACGACAGTCTCGGCCATCCGCCCTCCGGTATATCACTTGAATACGATGTAGTACAAACATTTGACCAACTTCCGATAGCATTGGATTTCGGGCGGCGGTGGATCTAACCCACCATATCATCAGATTAAACAATCAGTATTCGGCCGTAGGAAGTTTTGGTGATGTGTACAGATGTCATTATCTTGGCAACTCAGTGCCAATAGAGGTCTGGGCGTGACCTACAGTTCATTTGCCTTCTATTAACCTTTTCTTCAGGTTGCAGTAAAGGCATTCCGATTCACGCTCACCATGGATGGAAATGCAGGCAGTAAATCCACAAAGGTAACCATTCGCATTACAACCAAATGTATGACCTAAACTACTTCGCAGATGATCCGTCGTGAACTCGGAATATGGAGGAGACTGGAACACGACAATATCGTCCCTTTCCTAGGCATTGCATATGGGTTTGGGATGGAGGGTACAATGTCATTGGTGTCGTTATGGATGCACAATGGATCCCTTCACCATTTCCTAGAGAAGCATGATGATAATCTAGGTGTAGAACACCGACTCCAATTTGTGTGCCCAATCAGTTTTGCCTACTGTCCCGCCCTCTAACCTTGCATGATAGCTCCAGGATATTGCCAACGGGCTACAGTACTGTATGTTGGTCTATCATTGCCAAAAGTTCAAAGGAATAACACACTGTAGTACATTCTTTTTCAGTTGTCCATGGTGACCTGAACTGCGTACGTCAGAGTAGAGATTCTCATCATCTCCGTTGTCTAATCAAAAGACAGAATAACGTGCTCCTCGATGTGGACTACACTGCTCGCTTAGCTGATTTCGGATACGCTTCACTGGTGGGAAATATTCCCGAAGCATTGGCTTATCTCCAAAGGTCTACTGCTCGGCCGGGAGCGTTGCGCTGGAGTGCACCGGAGCAAATTTCATCAGAAGAGACAGTCAACTGGACAACCAAGAGTGATATCTATTCATTTGGTTGCATTGCCCTCCAGGGAAGCTTGCTGAACACAAAATCCAGATTGGTCCTGACGTTCTTGTAGGTGTTGACAGGTAAACAACCATGGTCGGAAATTCCGATGGACGGAGCGGTTGTTTTACGGCTGGCGAAGGGTCACAATCCTGCCCGACCAACGTCTCGAATGATAGACAATTCGCACTGGTGTTTGATTGAAGAGTGTTGGTCACCGATGGAGGAGCGCCCCACCGCAGACGTGATAAAATGTGCCATCCAACAGTTCTTGAATGATGGCCCACAGTCCCCTCCCTTGCATGACTTGATCCAGTCATGGTCAAGTCAGGTGGATCCTGGATCGTGAAGTCCCCATACAAGGTTCGAGCGCTCGATTTGCCCAGTAGTAAAGACGATGAGCACAAGTATGTAGCGATCGTCATCTCCGCTCAGCCAATCATATTGACGCCTCGTCATCGGCAGTTATCAGCATTTCTTCAATTTCTGATTCGAGTTCGTACCGACCCTACTGTATGAGGACGAGGAATATCACACATCGCTGATAGCAAAGTGGTTCACAGAGGGTACTGTACATCAGATGACAAACATCATTACAAGAGGATATATATGTAGGTGTGCATCGTAAATCGCGTGGACCCAGATGGAAAAAGGCTGGCAGAGTGTGAATATAGATCTAGCTATAATAACGGGTTGAGCCCCAGATTCATTGCATGGTACTAAGGGAAAATCCATTACTCCACGACAACCGAGGGTGTGGAAAGAAAAAGTGGCATGTTGGGTGTACATGCTATTCCGATGTGAAAAAGTCCCTCCTCCGGAACATAATCTGCCAGCAAACATCCTTTGCGAGAACGAGTAAGATATCGGTCGAGAGGATCAGTAGAACAACGACAATACAAGGGGGGCTAGAATAAAAGTATCAATGTGACGAGAACAGCGTCCACAAAAAAGGCCTCCACTGATAAAGGACTCCAAAGTGGCTGCGCGAACTCGACACTACGAAAAGGTCAACGAGCAAAAAAAACTGACAAGAAAAAAAAAATTGAACAAGTGGTATCGACATGAAATTCCGAATCCTCATGGATCAATAGGACATGAAAACATTGACGAGATGGTCAGAAATCATCAAATCAATTCTAAAAACCGTTGCAAAACGCCGAAATGAGAAAGAGTGGTGTTGCGACTTGCGGTCTAGCACTACAGTCTGTCCAACCATTGTCAGCGTCGTGTACGGAGAAACGTCATCGACCAAGACCCACATCGTGTAGAGATCTCTTGGCTCCCTTTTTACAGTACAGTGGCTACCTTCCTGTCTGAATAGCTAACCCTCTTTTCGGCAAGGAAGGTCGGAAGCGCCTGGTCGACTTGGCGGAAGCAGTCCACGGGGATTAACCCTCGCTCGTGACGTTCACTCGCGGTACTCGACAACCTTTCGACAAATGCCCAGCCATCGTCAAAGACCTGGAAGACGTGGACGCGATCACCCGGTTGGACGGCCAGTTCATCGTCCAGTGTGGGTGCGAACGGGCGACGGATGACCTCGACGTCCGAGAATTCGGGTCTCACGGGATCGGCAAAGGGATCTAGGGAAGGATTGGGTGCTGCAACGAATGGAGAGAGCGCGAGACTGGGCGTCGAGGTCTGATGGTGGAGAGACGTCGAGATGGCCGGAGGAAGGTCTGTCATAAACGCACGAGAAGGGGTGGTTATATGGACGAGAGTTGCCGCAGAAGACTGAGGAGACGTGGGCCCTGGGGTCCCAGAAATGAAGAAAGAGTCGACAGCAGATGACGGCGGTGGTTTAGGGAAGGCAAAAGATTCCGAGGGTGAAAATGGACGGACGGACATGGGCGTGGAGGGGTCCAGATTATCCTGACCCGTTGAAACGGTCAGGTACTGGGCATCTGGGTCGCTGCCATTACTCAACATGCTGTTCATGGATTCCCTACGTGCTACCGAACCTCCAGTAGAGATTAGGATAGAATTGCGCTCGCGGACCTCGGCCATAGGAGGGAGGTCGGGGACAAGGTCCAGAGATAACCTGGAAGGGGTATCGATGCGGAACATCAACCCATGGTCGAAATTGGTAGCGAAACTGCTGCGGGCACTCTGCCGACTTGCAGGGACTTCTCCATTCGGCCTCATGGAACTACGAGTACTTCCGCTGCTGAGGGAAGAGTCATGACCTAGGGCACTACGGCCGAACCACCATCGCCTGCGAAGTTCCAGGCGACGCGCAATCGAGCGGCGACGAACAACCAGGAGAATGAGAGGGAGCAAGAAAAACAAGCCGACGATGATGATTCCCGCGATCGCACCCCCCGACAATTGCCTTCCAGATGAGACAGCTGCAGCCGCAGAGATGGTTGGCGACGGGGCAACAATACCAGCAGTGTTGGAGACAGAACTTGACGGAAAGTCCGATGGTGGGACTGAAGGGGCTGACGCGCCGAGGACTGCAGAGGTCATAGATGGCCCAGAGGCAGCGTTGACAGCTGCAGTTTGTCCGCCAGTAGTACCCAGGAAATTTCCGCCCCCACCTGTGTTTGAAGGACTAGCCATACTGCTAATGTTGCTTGCATTACTTGGGCGTGATGACGGTTGCCCAGGAACGGGATTTGGGGATACTGGGCTTGGAACGGTAGATGTCGGCGTAGCTGCAGACCCTCCGTCGCTTGTAGACGAGGGAGGAAGTGCTGGAGTGCTCCCTCCGCCATTGCTATGCCCTCCACCGTTCCCGTTCCCTCCGCCGTCCCCGTTCCCATGCCCTCCGCCATTGCCACCCCCAGGAGGAGATGGCTGAGGATTAGGGGAGGAAGAGGGTTGTGCGCCGCTACTAGCCCCGTTGCCAACGACAGGAGTGGCAAGCTGGTTAACAACAGGGACAGCATTGACCGGGAGAGGCGCATTTATAAGTGAAGGGCCGCGTGCGACGAGTTCAGCAATAGAGCGTCCTAGAGCGCGGTGTTTTGCGGATACCCTGTGCATGTTGGAAAAGATGGTACAACTTGAATACACGTTAGGAGGAACTGGGGATTTGTACAGCGGACGCTTGAGTGCAGGTTGTTGAAAAGGAGTGGAGGGGTGAAATGAGTGTAGGTGCTGTCGTCTCCCCCGCGCCGACGACGAAAGAATGCTCGGGAGTGGGTGGTAAAAAGCGACGTGGAGCCTCAAACGCCGAGGCGAGGGAGATATGGAGGGAGAGAACGAATTAATTCTGGAAACTGTTAAGGTTTCTCAGTTCACCATGGCTACGATATTTGTTCATTGACCCTACCCGACCAGATAAACTTGACATGCGCGTGAACGGGCGAGCTGGTTGAGGCGGCCGTATCAATTCATTGTACTTTGCCGACTCTCGGTTTTTCCACTCCACCTGGGTGTCTAATGAAAAGTCTGGCACGAGGTAAGATTCACACTTACGAGGTTGCTATCATTGTAGAGCCTGGACCTGGTATTGTGACGTGGAGAATCCCTGGGACCTGACTCTGATGAACAGATATGCAATAGTTTTTTGACCAGAGCTGTAGCATTATCGCCAAAGTGTCAAGCTGGCTATGGGAAATTCAGACGTCAAATTGTGTTGGGATGTAACACGGCCGAGGAGTCTAACCAAATATTGACCCACTCCCTCCACGTCTTGTCTCTTTCTCCCATGCCATCAAATTCCAGTTGACACGAGAACTATACATAGCCTCGCAACTCGACATGTTGAGTGAAATTCGCTTCTTGAGCAATATCTCTTTGTTTTTGGCCTTTATTTAGTAGACCATGTCGGCTCCGTTGGCTCAGAGGTTCTCCAGCTCATATACACAAGTCTTGTCTATCCGTCGACTCGTCTTCGCAGTCATTATATCTCCCACGATCCACAAGTGATCTTGCCCTCCTACGTTCAGGTGAGTTAGAACTCGCTCGCGATGGCAAATTAGACCACACGGAGGTAGGGCACTGGACTGAATGTCCGAGACAATGATCACGTGATACGTTGGACTTGAACCTCACGCACTTGATTCGAGTATTGACTGACTAGACCCCTTCGAGGCAGGGCCCCGTGCTTTAGAAAGAGAAGCTGAGTCGTAGACGTGATAAGATTCCTTGAGGTGTTGTGATGGGCATGCATTGTGACGTTGCCCGTGGGTACTGTGGTGTGGAGTGCCATGATGTCATGTGGATTTGTGTGAGACAAGTACTCAGTAAGTACTAGTATCCAGCCTTACCTCCATCTCGCGGCTCCCTGTGACGACGTTTCTCTGTGGCAGTGATATTGATACAGCGCTCAACCCGCTCAATCTCATCTCGCGACGCACGGACTGGAACCCCAGATGACCTCGGGCAATTCTGACCAATCTGCGTCTCCCGCACGCAGAACACCATCATCCGCCTTTCCTGTCCATCCCCTGCCTGCCCGGTTTGCACTCAGGCCCCAAAATACCCTTTATAATATTTATCCCAGACAATACGTCATGTCCTGGCACTCCCCTCCGCCCCAGAACCAGCCATCTCAACCACACGCGTACCACGGATATCATCCGCTAGAACCATATCCGCCAACTCGATACTTTCCGCATCTCCGACATCAGCCACAACCATATTTCCAGCATCAATCCAGTGTGCAAGGTGGTGATCCATCGTACCAACAGGCGCACCTTCCTCCACCCACGGTCCAGTTTGCAACAGGCGGCCCTGGTCCATCTTATGCAGGATCATACGGTGGCGTACAGCAATGCTCACCTCCCTATAGGCCACCTGTCCAGCCTAGCGTGTATCAGTCATATTATGGACCGCGCTCATCCGCAGACACGTTGATTAGGGGTAACCCTACGCACATTCAACAACAAAGTTATCCCATCAACTATTCGCCACCCTGGGCTCAGTGCCCGCGTAGAGACCCTAATACGCTCGTAGCACAGTCCACAGGCTCGGACCCCATATCCTCACCTAGTCGGGCCCCTAGTAGCAGCTCAACCGCTGTCACCGCATCACGCAACACAATTGACATTTCATCTGCCACTGATAACCCATCAGAACAACATTCTGTACGGGGCTCGCAGAACGTCGACGCACATCAGTTGAGACAGTATCCCACCGCTCCTGCACACCTCCACTCTGTTCGCCGTCATTATCACCCGAATCCACCACCCAATCGATCGGGGTGGGTAATGTGGGTGGGAAACATTCCAAGCGATGCCAGTGAAGATGAACTCGGGCGATTTCTCACTCGACCTGCTCCTCTGACTTCGGGCTCCGAAGCTAATAACGTGGTTCAGGACAATGGTGTAATGTCTATCTTCCTCATTTCTCGTTCTAAATGCGCGTTTGTGAACTATCAATCCAAGGAGCACTTGAATCGTGCAATCTCCCAATTCACTAGGCGCAAATTACGACCTCACGACCGCCGATGTCCACCCCTAGTCTGTAGGGCCCGCCGGAAAGAGGACGATCTACGAGCTGGCGTCGGCGCTCAACGCGGCATGGGTATCCATGCGCGCTACGTCAAGAATATGTTACAGAAGGGTGGCAAGTCCCTCACAGTGGGCGAGGAGACGGCGGATGGTCAGTCAGATCCAAGTGATTTAACACCGTCAGCTTCCGAGGATGACGAAATTCCCAAGTCGGATACTATGGAAGGAGCAAATCACAAGGTTCCCACCCAATCGCCGAGCTCATTTGCTTCGACAAGCTCCAGTTTCTTAGCCCGTCATTTTCCTAAGCGTTTTTTTATTCTCAAGTCACTGACACGGGTGGGCCCACTGTACCGCCTCCGCAGCTAGCACAGCTGACTTCATGACCACAGTACGACTTGGACCTCAGCACTGAACGTGGCGTATGGGCAACCCAGAAGCACAACGAAGCAATACTAGATCAGGCTTTTCGAACGAGTACGGAAGTCGTTCTTATATTCAGTGTGAACAAGAGCGGCGAGTTCTATGGATATGCACGGTGTGTTCGCCCGCAGTCTATGTTGTCTTACTTTGCTGACTTTCCGTACCACAGTATGGCGAGTGGCATTTCTCGTGGCGACCGCAGTGTTTTGTGGGCGCCGCGCGTGGATTCGTTGCCCAGTACGTCATCGACCTCGACTGGTCGCGTGCCCACCTATGGTCCACGGCAACAGCCAAGTCCATCGCACCCAAGCCAGACGTATACTTCGCCCTCTCCCATTACATTTGCACCTTCTCCAGACGAAACGAATGATCGTCCGAGTGCGATCAGTTTGCCTCCAGTCAAGTTTCTTCCGGAACGACGGTCAGCGCCACCTACGCTTGATCCACCCCCAGGTTCTGGCCGTCAAGGATGGTCGCGATGGTCGCAACAGTCGCAAGGCCCTAACCCCCCTTCAACTATGCAACCACAGTCAGAAAAGCTGCCTGGAGTGCAGGCTGTGGTAGGAAGTATGAGTGGTCATGGAGCGGATAATTCGGGTCATCTGGAATCGCGCTTGCTACCTGTCGTAGAGGAGACGCATGGTGAGATTGGTGTCGAAGAAGATCAACCAGCGCAAATGGCTATGCTGCCTCCAGTGACTCGGACGCACCGCCATTCAGAGGATCAGGAACGGGTGGCAAGTTGGGGGGAGACGTTCAAAGTTGACTGGTTGTGCACCCAGCGAGTTCAATTTCCTCGGACACAACATTTACGTAACCCCTGGAATCACGGACGAGAGATCAAAGTGTCACGAGATGGTACGGAGCTTGAACCCAGCGTTGGACAACAACTGGTTGATTCGTGGTCAGCTCTGGCCAGCGAACCAGCCAGTGGCTACGATGCTAGGCGTGCCGTCGGTTCGGCAGATAGGCGTGCTGGGAAATCCGTTCCAAAGCCTGGCCCTTCAGCGGAATCAAAGCGCGTCAAGCAAGAACTCATGAATACATGACAATGGTGATTCTTCATTTAGGTCATGCAGCACACGTAGCTTTCCTCGTATTCATTCGTTTCACATCACTATCGCATTCCGAAAGCATACTCACGAAAGCCAACCTCACTGCAATGTACTTTATCTCACGCAATATGATCGTACTCACTTTGTAGCCATAGGTAGATTCTCGACTAATATATTACTATTTTTTATCACATCCTGATTTGTATGGCCCCTGACTCGGAACTTTGCGCAATGCGCTCGCTCGTCTGACTGACCCTCTGCGCTCAGCGAACATAATACAGGCCCTAAGTTACGTCGTATTATTATTTTCGTTTCTATGTAACCAAAGGTATGGACCCATCATGCTATTCCCGGCAACACGTCTAAAAGAGTTCGCACATTCAGCAAGATCTCGAGTGTGAAAGAATTTTTTTCTTCCAACGGGCCATTCTTTGCGCGCCGTTTCAACTCATGCGAAATACTTCCTGGAGTATTAATACGCCGGGGGACCTGGCGCCACTCAAACACCTCTCGGTGTTCACCTCAGCTTGCATTCAGCATCCAACGACCATCGGGCCTATATTTTGCGAGCAATGATCAACCTCGCCGACTTGTCGCTCGAAATCATCGACCGTATCTTATTCGTACTCGACCCGCTCGACATTGCGCGTGTCTCTCAGACCTCCCGCTCCTTCTACGAGGCCATCTATGGTCCTCTCCACCGCCAATTCTGGCGGGGACTCTACCTCGCACAACCACTGGGCGATCCCCGACGCGCAGTGACCTGCCTTGGGCGCCATCGAGAGGACAATAACATTGATTGGAAAGGAGAGCTGGAACGCATCGTGCGAGCGCGCACGGTGATGCAACGTCCAGCCGTATGTCGACGAGAAGAACGTTGTCAGGTGCTGCACACCTGTATCGACCTCCTCACCAACATACCGCCCATCTCCTCCCCCGATGGCTCCGGCAAAATCCCGCGCAACGTACGGTGGATGCAACAGCTCATCGGGGACGGTGCGTTTTTGGAACGCGAGTCCTGGGAGGCGTTGTCGGAGGAGGAAGAGCAGTTGCTTGCAAGGCTGCATGTCTTGTACGGGCTCACGAACAGGGATCTCGCTCCAGAACGACGCCGAATAACTCAAGCGTTCGTGTACAGTCTGCGTCATCACACTGCTGAGCGTGCCTATGGTCCGTTCTTGCCAGATGGGACCAGGCGGGTCGATTGGGTATTCATTTCAATGTTCCAGCACGACCTTGGGATGCTACTGATGGACGACAATGACGGAGAATGTTATTTCTGTCCGCTGGGTCTATTGTTTTCTCAGAGCATCATCCCTCGCGGATTGAATCTGGACGTGGAGGAGGACTGGGCTGGCATGGAGGGATTGTGGTCTGTCAGATACGGGTTCATAGATCACCGTGAATTCATACGTAAGTCTTGCCCTCTTTCACCCGTACACGTGGGTTTGTTGATGGCGGCGTTCTTGTCTTACAAGTTTACAACGATCCGTCGGTAAGTAGGCCGTCTTGTTCCTGGCTATTAACGACGTGGCCGACAAGCGCGGGACATCGTCAGGTACCAGATAACGAATCCCAGGACACGTCGATTTTCGACGACGCCGAAGAAACATTGGCCACGTTGGATATATATATTCGTGTGTCGGGCATCGAGCCTGATCCTTCTCACCCAACGCGCCCACAGATCAACATTATCGGCGAGGTGGATGGCAAGTTCAACATCGTTGGTTTTGTCAAGCTTACGGACGATGATCAAGTATGGTGCCATTACGTGCGTTTCCGATCCTCGGCACGGCAGAAAGGTGCACTAACCCTGTGTACACATTGTTCACAGGGTGCGGGCAACGATAACCAAATGGTGTGGAAGTAGGTTGAAATGGCTGGAGAGGTGCAACACTGGACCTGATTTCCCCCTTTCTGCTCTGTTCTAGCTGTGACGCGATAGGATTGGGTAGTGTTCGGTCGCGGTGTGGTTTCTTGGGCGTTTGGTCCACCGTGTTTCATGATGTCGAGGATCCAATTGGTAATGTCCACTCACCGTGTTCTGCTTCTTGTGCAACTTTCTCATAGACATTTGAACAGGGCCGTTCTGGATGCAACGTGAACTCCTCGTTCAGGAGGATGAATAGGTACAACAGAGGTTCAGTTCCCTCTCAATGTCGGGTTGAAAAGTGTCACTGAGCCCCGCGCGGCCGTTCCGTACCGCACAAGTCATCAACCAATCATCCGGTTGTTCGACTCATGACGTGGAGATTGTTTCTGCATTTTTACGCGTCCGCTTACCCTTGACTCGGCAATACCATATCTCCGGGTTACGTTACCCCGTTTTTGCGATACGATAGGCTTTTTCTTGAATAACCTCCTTGATAGGGAACTAGCTATCTATGGCAGCATATGTACATTTACAAATGGGTAAGAGGTGAGTGAAAAGTACACGGATAGATGGATATCTTCAACAGTCACTTGCAAATTCTCTCTAGAGGCGTACTGTTAACTTGAGCCGTCCATCCTCACATGTCTCGCAGCTAACGCTTTCCATGTTGTCTACCACAAAGTGAGCACCGATATGCTCGATGTGTTTCCGCTCGTGGCTGGTGCAGACGGCGATCACAGTGGCACCGCTAGCGAGCCCAGCCCGGATCCCACTCGGGGAATCTTCAAAGACGACGCAGTTGGACGCGGAGAAGCCCAGCTCGCGTGCTGCAAGGAGGAACGGATCGGGTGCAGGCTTTCCCGCTTTTAAACGTTTGTCATCTGCGGTGATCGTCACCCTGGGGGGTACGATGCCCACGCGGGTCATGCATCCAAATGCTGTCCGTGACCAGTCAATGACATTCTTTTTTGTGTTCGACGTGGAACGGAGAAGGGGAGGGGACTGAGATGGAGACGTACCATATGTTTTGGCACCTGAGGTGGCCACGGCGTACCGGCCTTCTGGGATCGAGTCTATCATCCTCCGAACGCCGGGGAGGATATGAACGGCGCGATCTACGCTGGCAGCCTCAATCTGCCAGGCTTCCAAGCAGTGTTTCTTGGTGTCGGGCTCAAAGGTGATGACGTCTTCGTCTTCTTCGCGGATCAAGCCGTCCGAGCGACGTGCATCGTAGATGGTTGCTTCCGGCAAGGTGGTCATGCCCAGCATGCCAGTCAAGCGGGTGGCAAAAGAAGGACGACGGCTACCGAGCGCGACAAACGACGACGCGCGAGACGAAGGGAGTGAACCTGGTGGAGACACGACGAGCTCAGGCGTCGTCTCACCCGAGCTGACAGGGCTGAGTAGCACAGACGAGAAAGCGGGGGAGGAGTGGACGGCGCCCGTCCCGTGCAGGCGGTAGGCGTCTGCAAAGAAGAGAATGCTCTCTTCGAACTTTTGGACTTCAGCGTCCATCTCATGGGATTTGATTTCTGGCTTGAACTGTGCGAGGTTGTCAACGGCGCGTTTGCCGTGGGTGGCAGCGATTACGTAGGTCGGGTCCTGCCCGATGTCCTTGGCGACCTTTCCCCACGCAGCCTCGACAGCAGCGATAGAATCGGTGAGCGTTCCATCCTATCAACACACTGGAAGAGTTAGATTTGGAAAGCACGCATAGACCAGACGCACCATGTCAAACAAGACAGCGTCGGCGTAAAAAGTATGGACGTTTGACTGCATGATGAAAGCTTGGGACAGAGGAGTAATTTGAATCTCGGCTGATACGGTGTCGCCCTATTTATATATGGGCTGCTGGGTCATCCTTTATCGCAGGCTCACAGCCTGACGTCAAGGGTTGGAGTGTGGTTTTAGCCGACGATACGAACGGTATTCAAAGAAGACTCCCTGAGGGTAACGAGGTTGAGCAAGCGGTTAGATAAAGAGCTCCACCTGTCTCATACGTTCCTCTTTCCGTAGATGGAAAGAGCAGGCGGTATTTTCGCTGAAGAGATACTTTAGGCAAGACGAGATGATGCGGCATTGGAGTATGTGGAGCCGTGAGTATGACAACCGAGGTTCGTTGGATGGAACGAATGGCAGCGAGTGACCCACTCCCCAAAGAGGCAACTCCTTAAGATCGCCGATCGTTCCGAAACGACCATTTCCACTCCCGCGTACTCATTCGAAAATTCGAGGGTGCGCCGTTGATGCGGGGCGATGGAGCGAGCGTGTGAGGAAATGCTTCTCCAAAGAGCTTCCTCCAAGCTTTTGCGGTCAAATCCATCACGTACGTATATCTTATCTCTCGCATTGTCGCATATGGCTTGCGCTACTTGTGCTCTCCACCCGTTATCTAGGTACAAGTCCTGACCCTCTACGTCATCTTCGGTTGCGCCGTGGCACATGCTAGGTGGACTTGTCGAAAGCAGTTCACTAAACTCTCACAGCGATAATACGTGCTGTGTCATAATCACATACTTTGGTAAAAGCCAGCGTTACACGTGCGATTGTGATCAGCAATTTTTGTTGTCCGACAGACGAGACAGCGTCACCTCGACAGAGTTACGGTCGGCACACCCCGGCGGCCACGGTGTGTCATGTCTCAGATCACTCGTTTCATTTCGACATTTCAATGACATTCTGGCAAACCGACGGGGCAGACGTCACGTTCTATTTCAGCTGCACCTTTTACAACTCATGTGCGAGCGCCCCGTCGGTTTCCGAGGGATAGCGAAACGCGCCGATCCGCCAACCCAGGAATGCGACATGACAACCGACGCGGCCGTTAGAACCATCAATGATGACATCAGACTACTGCCTTGATCTGTCAATGGTACGGCCCACATCAGCATCTGGATCCAAGGGCAAGCCAATGATACCTTTCATCGCTCTCCATTGAGCAAAAAGCGCCTGTTAAAGTCATCTATCCATATTCATCGCAATTCCATCAATATCCCCACGGTCGTCAATTCAACCCCGCAACACAATCCTCTTTCTGTGCTCACCCGAAACAGCACGCTAAGAAACCGTCCACAACGACGAGTAAACTGGATCGATGGCCCTCAAGTAGCTGAGCACTGAGCACTTGCTGGGATCACGATAACGGTTAACGGAGACGATCATCGATGCAAGATCATACCAAGTGTGGAGGTTCCATATGGGATCGTACCATCTGATGTACTTTTACACCGCTATGGCAAGATCATGCATGGTCGATGATCGATTGATCCACACCGGGTAACAAGTTGCTCTGGTTGTCTCCGATACTGTTGCTGGCTTACCATGTCACGAATGGATAAGTGAAACGATCACATTACGATGGTACTACGATAAGTCTTTCAAGAGTACTTGGATCTCTTGTCACATATTGGGTGCATGTTCTTCTTACCTGCATAAAGAAAAACCTACGTGCTGCGCGGGAATACCTCGTATAGCGGTAGAACAAAAAACACAAAAACAACGAGAAAGGGAGCAGACATGAGCGAAGTATGTGCATGGCCAGCCAGATAACAAACAATAATGAGAGACCAAAAAAAGGAAATAATGTTATAAAGACAGGAGTGCTGCGGACTTGATTATCGTCGTGGTGTAGTCCGCTCAAACAGCCAACGTCCAGAATTGGAGATGCAATGCGGAATATAATTCAGAGGCAAGGCAAAGAAACAGAAGAAAAGGCAGTATACACCTTGATATTCTGCGCAACTAGTGAGTGCGCAACACCAATTTCCGTGACGTTCTCACACGTACTTTGAAAAACGATGAATCATGCAACGTACACAATATCTGGCGTTTCTGCTCAGCCAAATATTTCCGTGACAGTGCGTCGGCGCTCCCGTCTTTGCGACGGGAACGTAATCGTCTTGGGTTGAGTGTTGCCACCAGCCGTCTCATGCTCGACGACAGCCGCTTCGAACGACATGCGGGCTGCACGGACACCGAGGGTTCGGGGGCGGGTGTCCCTCTCAGTTTCCGAGCCAGAGAGGGACGGGCGGATCTGGCTGAGACCAGAGGTATCCTCTTCTGCAGTCGTACCTGCGCGCCTTCGAGCCTCGTCACGGCTTTGTTGATGTTGTAGAGTGGATACAGACACTCCCGATGGACGGGAGAATGTTACAGAAGAACGCACTGAGTCACGGGAGCCTGTGCGCTCTATAGGAAACGTGGAAGTCTCGGGAGAGGCCGAGGCCGTGTGTATTGAGACTGCTGTCGTAGGATTGGGCGTGGACAAAGCGAAAGGTGGATTGGGGTTTCGAACAGTAGTTATGGAAGACAAGGAAACATTGCGACGGTTGCTTTTGTCAAATGTCGTGTTGGGTTGTTGAAGTAGGGATTCGGACGGGAGAGTTGGGAGGGGAGAGTACAAGTGCGGTCTCGACCTTTCCGCCTGAGGGTATCGAGATACGGGGGTTGGAGAAGGCTCATGATCCACTGATAAGTCAAAAACGTTGGAGGGTGAGTTGCAAATGGCCGACTCGTCGGTTGCCATTCGCTGCTCGCGATGCTCACGTGGCGCGAATAACCGTCGGGAAGCTGAAGTTGGATTTAAACCATTCCTGGAGGAGGTTGATCGAGTTTGATCGCTTACGCTATCCCGGTCCCGTGAAGATGGAGGGCGGGCATGACTAAGATCGCTGCGAGCCGAGAGCCTGCGAGAAACATCAGCTCCACCGGTGGAAGCCACCGGTTCCCAACTCAGTCGTGACTCAACGCTTCGTCTACCATCTTGACTCCGCCTGCTGCTGCTCCTCTCGACGCCTGAATCGGATGGTGGCCGCCTGGGGATTTCATCATCCAAGCTTATGGACCTCAAATGGGCAGGATCTGGTGCTCCTGCTACCTCCTTCAACAACTTTCCGGCACCCAGGATAAACCCAGTGAGCGACCGCACAACGTCATCGCTCTCTCGCAAGCTCTCACGAAAGTCAGAGCCAACATCTCTCCAGATCTGTGCAGGGTGATTGGGCCCGTCCGCTTCGTAGTACTCGTCATCCACCTCGATGGCAATTTGCTGTTGGACAGCATTGCTCGTCGCGGCTCTCAATATCTTGTTGAGCTTCTCCGACGAACGTATGATTGCGCTTGAGTGATCGGATAAATCACGAACAGCTTGTGATTGAGTTGGAAGTCGAGAGAGTTGTGCTTTGAACATCGAGAGTGATTCCAACATGAGGCGGGTGTGTTCAGCATTGTGAGGACTATTAAGGTTTACCAACGGGCCGTTGCCAACCGGAGTCGCGCTCGTACGGTTGCGGGAGGAAGTACCGGCACGTGGATCGGTGGGTGTTTGAGCCAAGGAAATGGTGCGCATGGTCGGTGAATGTCGAGACTCCGGTCGATCGGAAAGGTCATATGTCACCCTCCTAGACCGTGTCGAGTAAGTTCCATTCCTGGAATCATGTTCTCCGTGATAAAAGTCTGCCATCGACGTAGCGGGCCGAGATGAGGCACCATGTCCTGTACCTCTCGTATCCCCCCGTTCTACAACCAAGGCAGAGGGTGCACGAGGTGGATCTGAGTGCAAGTGTGGCCGAGAAGCAGGCGGACCAACGGCTTCGCCAATACGTGCATTAGATCCACTGGTTCGACTCCTGTCGTCAACAACATCAGGCCGCCGCCGCCTCTCCTGATCCTCCCATTCCACAGTACGACGAGCGCTCGGGCCAGCTGCACTCGAGCGTGCCTCGCGCGTGGACACATTGACGTTACGTCCGTCACCGAAGACATCCTCATTCGATGGTGCGCCCTGCCTCATACTTCCGCGCATACCAATTCCCGCAGCACGTAAACTCTCGCCTGCAAGTCTCCCTGTTACTCCTGCGCCGCCGTTGAGAGCACTTTCTGCACTTCCTCCTCGCTGAGACTGCCTCCGCCCACTATCTGGCGCATTACCTGATAGATCGTCGGAAAGCCAGCGGGTTTGATGTCGTCGCGTCAGGTCCCTCACGGTAGAAAATCGAGTGGACCGAGCACCGCGAGGAGAGTGCTGGACTTTGCTTGTTGCATTGACAGCAGTGTGCGCCGCAGTCCGGGGTGAGTAATCGTCTTCGTACCCATCATCTCTGAAGGATGCCCGGTGTGGAGTCATAGGCTCGATTGAACGCTGAGGACAATACTTTAGCCGATGATGAAAGAGACTCAACCATGTCACCAACCCGTCCGTCCAAGCTCCGTCGTTCTCTGTCTCTGAATTCTCTCGGAAGCGGCTGTCGTGATTTTTTGTTGCCCGTGGGACTCCTCCTAGAAGAAGCTACAGCGGCCAGCGCTGCCTCAGTAACATCATGGTCATTTCTACTATATCTCCCGCTCTCTACGCCCTGAGCAGATATGGCACTCGCCAGGGACACTCGTTTTCGGGGAGTCCGTGACGGGCCGGGAGACGCCTGACGCGTCTTCTCTGGAGATGAGGGGGCAGATATAAACCTTTGTCGTTGGTGGAAGTTGGATACGGACGGTGGTGTCGATGAACGTTCGGGAGATGATGAGCGATAGGAGTTGGAGTTGGAATGGGAGTCAGAACGAGAGGGAGTTGGCGCACGTAGGCTCTCCCGTTCGGTCTCGGACCCCGAAAGGGTATCATTGCGTTGAACTTGTGGTGCGGACTGCGACTGCGAATGGGATAGGCGGGATGATGATGATGTGGATGAAGAAGGGGCGTTGGGTGAACGAGAAGTATGGGTCGGCGAGGGTGTGTTAAGGCGGGAAGAGAGTTTATCTAGTGCCTGCTCATCGTGTGTCAGCTCGGAAAGGAAGACGATGTGAATAGCATATAGGCATAAAGATTGCAATTATGGTATCGGAATACCAAAACCGCAATAAAATTCAAGCACCCGTGGCCAGAAGGTCACGAGAAATATCACCCAGCACGTGGAGTGGAACCAGGGCATGCAATGTGCATAGTGGGAAGCGCAGCAGGCTCACCATGCGGTTGCGTTGTGCAAGACTCTTGACCCGCTGGAGCGCCGCGATATTCTCGCTGGTGCCTTTGGCTCCAATTCTGCGGTCAAGCCTGGCGGTGATATCTTCCTCGTGGTCGTTTTCGTCATCTTCGTCATCAGAGTTGGGTCTTGAACTCTTGTACATAACTATGGGCTTGTCATACGCTTCTGTAGACATCATTGCACTTGGAGAACCTGAATACGACACTGGACGCTGTCTGATGCTTCCCGAATTCGCGCTGCTACTGTCGCCGGTTGAACTGCTCCCGGTGGAATTGGATGCTGGAGGAGATGGTAGTCCAGAAGGGGAAGCAGCGCCGGGGCTCTCGGGAGGCTCAGGAAGATCTGGGATATTGGCTTCCTTGGGATCCTTGGGTGGTAACGATCCTAGGAATATTGCGGACAAAGGACGCCTCGAGGAAGCAACAAGTGAGCGCGGCGGCATCAGAGACAGCGCAGCAGGTCATAAATCACGGCGTGCGTGAGAGAATGTCGTCGTCGTCGTCGTCGTGCACGGCGAGCAAGCGAATGGGACGGCGTCGTCGTAGCTCCGGCAACGAGGGAGAGGAACTACCGTGAGAATTCAGACCCCTGGACGTGCTCGCATTGAGCCTCTCCGAGTTCCGACTCCGAATGTATCGAGGTAACTTCTTCAACGTTTGGCCTTGAACTTCTGAATCAAATGCAGTTCTCCCAGAGTCTCAGCGTTCAGGAGTTCCTGACAACGGAAAATTGTATACTTTGGGAGGGTACCATTATTCTGATGCAGTCCGTCAAGTCCTCCCTTCTCTCATACTTATCGAGAAACAGTCTCCGTCAGGCAATACATAACCGTGATGGGGCAGAGAAGCTCACACTCAACCCGAAGCCTAGGCTGGGTCAAGGGTTCTCTTCCAGGATCAGCTATTTTTGACCGTTTCATTATAATCATTACCTCGACACGGCTGCCCTCGGCGTAGACGTGGCCATCTTTTTGACCATTCGGACACGCCCGTGTACCATGTTCTGTGGGAAACATAACGAGGTGATCCTGAGATAGCACCTCGCGCTGACCATGGCAAGCATGCTGCATCGGTGAGGGACGGAAAGCAAGCAAGCCCAATGTGGATACAGCGCACTGGTACGAATTCGTTTGCGATCTATCTCCAACCCTACACTATATTGGAGACCCTTTTCTAATCCCTCCCCGAATATAGCTCTCCGTGTCTTGATGATCACCGAGTGTTTTTTGTGAGCCGAAACAAGACTTCTCTGATATTCAAAGGCGGCGAGGCCTCCACGCAGACGTCCTGACGTGCTCGTCTAGCTCACGGATCTTCCTCCTCTCCGACGTGACAACTGCATGACACCTTATACTTCCCAATCGTATTCTCCCCCCATTACCTCGCCCAGGTCGCTGAACAAGATAGAAACTGCTGCTCGACCACCGTACATGGATCTTTCACGAATGCTATCGTCGCATCGGCAGATCAGAGCGCCACTGGCTGAGGTTTTGACTGACTGCATAGGAGTAATACAGTTTAATATCGCATTATTCATACTATGGTACAGACCAATCAAAGCTCGCAAAAGGTTGCAACGTGACGCTTTCCCGTGTCGCAACCAGAACAGTGCGTACCCCACAATTTTGGTACGTATGTATGCTGTCAACACTTTCGTTCATCGAGTTCTGGGATAGTTTCGAGTAGATGGCTTCCAATGCGTTCTAATACTATGCGCCATGTTGTCGTAATGATCAGAGTCAATGATTTACTATCTATTTACTTAAAGGTCAACCCTTATGCATGTATTTCTACCAATGATTGAAACCAGTGTGCACGCACAATCCCAAATACATCGATGAAAATGTCCATAATACTAGATGTTCTATGTGTCCTCGTGTCCTCCATAAAATCAATTTACAGTAATCACTGTCAAGGAGGTATGTAGCGAAAAGAGTCGTTTATGGTTACCATAAAGTCGAGTGGGAATAAGAGTATTGATGTTAATTACATTCAGTGGATGGGTCATCGCAAGTCGTGAGCAGGTGTCAGTAAGAAACGGGGTAGCGAGTCGATTTCGCAGGAAAGAGACGAAGATCGCACTCCAAAAGGGTGCGAGTCGTTGTTATAGGGAGGAACCAGGGATTGGGCATATCGGCTCCCGGGCCCGCCCAATCGCGATGGCAATACGGTTTGCATGGCGACATTACAGTGAAGAAACGATCGCCAAGCATGCGAGTACAAAGGGAAACCAATCAACGCTCAAGGGTCTATGTGACCTCTCCGCGCTATCCACAAATAAGGTCATCAGTTGCAGCCCCGCAATACTGCCGTCATTCCTTGTAGGATAGAGACACGTACCTGCTTGTTGTGGATGGCTTACTTGTGATCCTGACCGTCATCACGGCCGTGAGCCCGTCGATGGCGCTGGTGTCGTTGACAGCGACAGTCTGGTAGTGATTGATGCCTACGCTCGAATTCTGGAGGAGCCCAGACACGTAGTTGACGGTGGTATGGTAGGTATATCCGTTGAACGACGTCGAACCCGAGTACGTGCTGCCGTTTGTGAGTTTAGAGGTAGGTATAATACTCGATTGCGCTGTGGCGTTGCCAATCATCCAGTCGCGTCCGAGGTTGTATCTATCATCGCATGTCAGCAGAGACATTCACATTCAGGCATTGTGCCAAGCTTGAATACAGACCCATTTACGATGATATTATGTTGTGCTATGGGCAGTGACCCATGAGAGTAGTCGGAGGAACCTGGCCAAAAAACCTACCAGCGATCGGCATCTCGTACGAAAGCGCCATGAAGATCGCACCGGAATTCGCATCGGCACCATTTTGGATCCAATAACGGATATGATCACCGCCCTCAAGCGTTTCTTCGCAAGTGCCGAGTTGGACATTGCCATAGTCCCATCTGATGACCGCTGTCTGATTGACTAAGACCGAAACACGTAAGCAAAAAAGAAGATGGCACTTAAGCAAAACGTGCATACGGTAGCCGTTCCCGTCACCGAGGTTCGCGCCTTGATTGTCACCAGAATGCTGACCCAAGCACTCGGTCGAGAAATTGAACGACCTAGTATGCCGACTCGGCTGAGGGAGGACACGACGGAACAGTACTAGTGTGACGACTGACTGGTAATAGTTGATCAGACCTCCATTGTTGACGGTATTCTGTAGGACTGCTGAATCGGAGTTTGCAGAGATGATGACGTTGATGGGTTCGCCGAGTCCTGGGGGGTATGTATCTTGCACTTGCTACGGAAGCAAATGTGTCAAGTTGTTGACAAGGGTGACAGAATGCAGCGCGCACAGTTAGCATACTGCCGCCTCCATCCATGGGTATGGAATAGCTGAGATGGGCCTGGCGTCGCTGAACTGGCGCTGGCTGCCTTGCGCCTGAGACGAGGAATGGCATTGACAAGGTAATGACCATGCAAGTGAACAAAACACCATGGGATCTGGACGAGTGTGGGCGCATGGTTGGGCGAGGGAGAGAAGCAAGCTGGATCTTCTGGGTATTAATGCGAGTAGGAAGGAGAGAGCGGGACGAGAAGGGACTGTGGAAGTGACAAGACCGGCTTGTGAGGCAAGGAGAGTCAAAAAATAAGGGACCACCTGGCATTATTCCCCGAATTCGCTGCCAGCAACGCCATACCCTTTTATGTAACTCCGGGGCTCAAGCGCTCACACATGGCCAAGTCGATCCTTTCAACTCTTCTGCCGGAAGTGAACACCCAGAAAACTCATCAAGCGGCGTCGTTGTAAGTATATTTCCAGAATTGTCAATGGGAGATGTGTCTAGCCCAAGATTTCTCAGTCGGCAAGGGCCACTGTGGCAGGTGGTCGATAAAATTAGCTGCCAGCGCTGGAAGCTTGGAACGTATGTACCTCATTCGTCTCACGCACACCATTCTGACCTGTCATCCCCTGGCCAGACATCGCTATTTCTGGATCTCGTCTCTCGAGCCTACATAGCTAATGACACCGGCGCCGCAGCCGAGCCACTGTGCCCGACTCCAGAGGGCTATTCCAACCTGTCCTTTATTTCCCTCCTCCGTCTGCTGTACGCAGATCACTTACAGAGAACAGAAAGGTGGCAAGGTCAGTCAATGTAGTTGCCTGACAATAGATCTGTTCTAGCCCTGCACAGTCGCGATCGAGACCGCCCTCGAGTGAAACAATGCACTCTCGGCGGTCAGCTCTTACATGAGACTCCCCGACGCGGCTTGCTCGTTTGAACACGGCTTGGCATGAATGGGTTCGTAGCTAGCGCAAGCAAGCTTTCACGGCGCTCCGATAGCAAGTCAAGTTACCGTTTACATTTCAAGGCATAGGTATACAGCGGTTTGTAGTTTATGTATAATCAAGAACCGAAAAATATTTGATACATTGAATCAATTGTCATAGTCGGCCACGGTATAACCGCCCTGCTCTGCGGCTGTGCGCACGCGATAATGATAATCAGGTGCTCAACTAAATGTCTACACTTTTATGGGTTATTCACCATGTTTCTTGGCCTTGTGGGCCTCAAACGCATCGACGCCTTTGGTTTCAACCATGCGGGTGATAAAAGCACCGGTAGCAGCCGCCCTGATCCCAATCATACGTCATTGTATCCAGACCAGTACCGTAAGGACGCACAAGAATTCCTTCGCTTTGTCGTGACTGACCTCCTTGCCATTTTTCTTCTGGTGATCTTCCCAGGCTTTCGCGGCCTACAAGACGGTCAGCATGTTTCGTGTCGAAAAGAGGTTAACGGACTTGGTACGAGGCAGCAGCGGCGAGGAGCTCATGCGAGAGCTTCGCCTTGTGAGGCGCGTTCATGACCTTTGACACTCGTCAGTATTTGTGCGGGATGCCTAGATCGATCTACTCACTTCATCGTATGCCTCCTTGGTCATTGTGGAGAGTCTTGTTTGAGTGTATGGACGAGAGAGGTGAAGTGAGTGCTGGGATAAGAATCAGAGATTGATGGCGAGTCTTTATACCTCGGAGCATTTGATTCAAGGTTGACAACCAGGCGCTGCCGCGTTACGAATTGCACTAGATTTTGCCACGGATGTTGGCATTCGTCATCACGCAGGATTTTGCAGCTTAGTGATGTGCAAGGCTCGAGCTCAAGCCCTGAGCCTGGCCCGACCCAGCCCCTGAACCTTGACCTGGCCCTCCCTAAAGGGCCCATCGGGCTCCGGGCTCGGGTTTCCATTTTGGTCGACCAAGCCAGCTTGCACCTACGGTAGTAGTACTTGATTCTGTGGGGGGCAGCCAAATGTACATGTTTATATTTTTGGTCACTTTTCTTATTTTACACAAGATTCTGCGTCACTCTTGTGTAAAATTCAACGGCCCTCCGGGCACCCCTGGACCCGCAAGTCAGTACATCAAGAAGTACGACTACTCACACTACTTGAAAACGACAAGTCAAGGTGTAAGGAGGAGACGAAAGCTGTCCCGGCGGTTGGTTTGCAGGGGAAGATGTTGGATCGTGACTAGCGTGCGATGATGACGTATTCGAGCCAGTTCGGTGTCGGACGGGCCGTTCCGATGCTGATTTCTGACAAGAGACAAGACCTGCGGTCATTTATATCGGCAGATGGCCTGTAGATCGCCTTTGTTCTCAAACTCTGCCTGCCCCTCTGCGACTCTTGAGGATGTCCGTGCATGGCCAGATTGATCGCTGCAGTGTCTTGCACATTGACACTGTAGTTGCAAGATATGAAATTGCTCCGCTCAAGCACTCACACATGGTCAAGTTGATCCTTTCAACTCTTCTGCCGGAGGCCAACACGTCCAGTGGCGTCGTTGTAAGTATATTGCCAGCAATTGTCAATGGGAGATGCTGTCCAGCCCAAGGTTTCTCAGTCGGCAAGGGCCAGTGACTGTGGCAGGCACTCATTATCAAACAGACAAAACTGTTGGCGCTGGAAGCCTGGAACGTGCATAATGTACCTCGTTCGTCTCACGCACACCATTCAGACCTACCTGGCCAGACATCGCTCTTTCTGGATCTCGTCTCTCGAGCCTATGGCAAGGGACCTCATAGCTAATGACACTGGCACCGCCAGAGGGCTATTTCAACCTGTCCTTTTCCGATGGTTTGGGAATATTTCCCCCCTTCCGTCCGCACAGAGAACAGAAAGGTGGCAAGGTCAGTCGATTTAGTTGTCTGACAGTCCAATAGATCTGTTCTAGCCCTGCACAGCCGCGATGGAGACCGCCCTCAAGTGAAACGATGCACTCTCGGCGGTCAGCGCTTCAGCTCTTACATGAGACTCCCCGACACGGCTTGTCATGAATGGGTTCGTAGCTAGCGCAAGCAAGCCTTCACGGCGCTCCGATAGCAAGTCAAGTTACCGTTTACATTTCAAGGTATAGGTATACAGCAGTTTGTGGTTTATGTCACAATCAAGGACGCAAAAATATCTGATACATTGAATCAATCGTCGTCGTAGTCTTCTTCGGTATAACCGCCCTCCTCTGCGGCTGTGCGCACGCGATCATCAGGCGCTCAACGAAATTTATTTTATGGGTTACTCACCTTGTTTCTTGGCTTTGCGGGCCTCATACGCATCGACGCCTTTGGTTTCAGCCATGCGAGTGATAAAAGCACCGGCAGCAGCAGCCCTGATCCCAAGCATACGTCATTGTATCCAGACCAGTACTGTACGGACGCACAAGAATTGCTTCGCTTTGGCGTGATTGACTTCCTTGCCATTTTTCTCCTGGTGTTCCTCCCAGGCTTTTGCGGCCTACAAGACGGTCAGCATGTTTCGTGTCGAAAGGAGGTTAACGGACCTGGTACGAGGCAGCAGCAGCGAGGAGCTGATGCGAGAGCTTCGCCTTGTGAGGTGCGTTCACGACCTTTGACACTTGTCAGTCACTGATTTGTGCGGGATGCCTAGATTGATCTACTCACTTCATCGTATGCATCCTTGGTCATTGTGAAGAGTCTTGTTCGAGTGTATGGACGAGAGAGGTGATGTGAGTGTTGCGATAAGGATCAGAGATTGGTGGCGAGCCTTTATACCTCATATGAAGGGTGACAACCGGGCACTGCCGCGTTACGACTTGCACTGTTTTGGACAGCTCCGTTGTAGTGTCACTGAGACACCCAGCATTGCCTGCAGCCCACCTCAAATCCGCTGCCTGTCGTAGCATTTCGATCACCCTGAGGTGACAGCCATATTTCACAAGAAAATCTAGAATTTTCTGGTCGACTCTTCCTTCAAGTCCAACCCGCTGCCTGCCCATCCTATAATCTCGTTATTCTTATCTTATCTAACGTTGGTACAAGTAAATTTTGGTCCGATTTCTGGTACAAACAATATCGCAATCACTCGTTCAACCTCAATCCTGTTGCCAATTGCTGTCCCTTCAATCCTGCCTCGTCGACTCGCGTGAACCCGCAGTAATGACACGTCATGGCACCACATCTCGCTTGCTGGTAATTTATCCTACTGTACTGTAGGAGACTTGAGAGCTCCGGTACTGCGTATAGCCTTGCTGCCCCTTTAGGAAATGGGATTGTTTTTTCCCCATGTTCCCACCTCGATTTTTCGTTCGGCTGTGTCAGCCCATTAAACTTATGTCGTCACATCTTGTCAAGAACCGTTGGCTTGGCACACGGTCCCTGGTATTTGTGGAAGTGAACCGCATTATGTGCCATGTGCACTATGCGTTAACTTGCTATGATGACAACTACACGGCCTTGCTCGTCTCACATAGGCCAGTTTCATATGATTGTAACGGTCCTAAGGAAGTGGAGGCCCATCAGTACGATGTAGATGCACGTACTCTCGGCGATTGTGGCAGCATTCTTCTGATTGGAACAAAGTGTCCCAGGCACGGTGTCGCATCGAGTCAGCCCGGTAAGTTTGCTGGTCACCGATGCATACGTATTTTCTGATTTGGAAGCCGGAGCTGCGTAAGTGTTTGATTATCTAGTTGAGTGTGTCGGTGATCTGGCTGTAAAGGGCTGCGGGATGTGGATACTGATCCTACTTGGATGGATCACAAGCCCGTACTGGCATCGAGTTGCCCAACTTCAAGGGCAGAAAGTAGGTTTCATAGGGTTGGATTCTGATTGCCGTCGGTTATTCCGGTCCCTGGCTCCCGACACGGCCGAACTGCGTGCGCAGAGACTCGGCAGTCCCACGAAGGCTGCGCGGGGATGCGGCTGTGCCGGAACTTCCGTATCCGTCGGGAGCTGAATGCCCTGAAGCAAGCTCGACTGGTGTTCAGCGTATGATTCTTGTACGATTAATCTTTTTTTTTTGCTACCAAGACAGAGCTCGATGGCCATGGTTGCTTGTCATGTGTTTTTTTTTTTCCATGTTGTCGTACAGGAAATCATATCGGAACATGCCTAGTTTAGTCGGTGAGGCGGTGCTAAATTTCCCGCCACTCGGGAACACGCGTTCTGAGCTTGAAAAGCTGTGAAAATAGATGCTTTATAAGATGGCCGAGTCAGAACGACGTCCCATCCCACATTTATCTTCCCAACCCTCATCTACCGACCCACTGGAGCAGCAAGCGCACTGCTCCTGAGTCGCCCTTGAGTCACTCGTACTCTTCCCAACCCTATTCGTGAGTGATTCAGTTCCATCTGCATCTGTTCTATTGTGTCCTACGTGTGGTTTGTTTGCTCGGCGCCGCTGCGCAAAACACGCTCTCGTATCGATTTCTGTCAATCGACTGAAATCAGCATTGTTCCCTGCACTGTCATGTCGGCTTCTTTTTGCGACCATACGTCGATCCCGGGGTCGCCCGATCTGTCTCGTCCGTCCCGTCCAGGGCACTCACGAACATCATCGGCGCGGCCTTCCGGGTCACGGCCTTCTCAGTGCTCACCGAGTCGCAATGAACTCATGCCACGCACGGACGCACTCAATACCCCTTGTCCTGAGAATGAGGCGCTAATTACATCGTCTCATGGTTGCAGAACCGCCAGGCCCTCCACGTTGTCGCCTGGCCCCAGCTCACTTCCAATAACTCCTCTCCACTCCGCAATTTCAGATCAATTTCTACCGTATACTCCAGATCAACATGTTCTCCACCTTCCGGAACTGCTGAATAATCGGCCGATCTCCCATCCCGGTCTCTTGCCCAACCCAGGTCATCAACTTTCTGTGCCCACTGTCCTTGAAAGTTCCCAGCTTTCAAGCTTGTCTACTCGCCATGTTGCGCTAAACAGCCCCTCTGCACGTCCACGGACGTCCAACCAGGTCTTTAACAATATTTCGGATCTTGCCGCCCATTATGGGATACCCCAGTTTTTACCAGTTGCCCCTCGCACAACTCCACATAGAACAACAGACTTCGAAGAAGCATCGTCATCACAACTGACTGAATCTTACTCCTCTTCACCCGATTTCGCAAATCTTTGCTCCAACTACTTGACCATGTTGTCTCAAAAACCAGCAGATGCTGGCGCAAATGATGACCCTCTTGCGGACGCTGCGCCAGTGGCAGCCGCCACAGACGTGACGGAGGCTGAGGCTATCAGGTCTCTGATGGACGTATTGGCTGGTTCGTCGTCTCATGATGCCATTCGATTAAATCTAACTCGGCTCGCTTTGCAGCAGCTACACCAGAGCTTCAGATGTCCAATGATCTGAACGAGTATCTGACCTCGCCCCTCATTGATTCGCCTTTTGACGACGACTTACTTACAACCCCTGCTGTCGGATCTGACATGCACGCTGACATCATGACAAGTCCTCTGATGGGAGACTTTGGGAGTGACTCATTCGGCGAATTCCCGTCTCTGTTTGGCGAGTTCGATGACCCTGCGTATCAAGTGACGAAGCAGCCAGAACAAGATCCACTCGTCTTCCCTCATCTTCCCAACATAGACAAGATGTACAGCCTAGAGACTCCCAACACACCGTTCATTGACTCCCCCAGTGCTTCCCCATCTAATAGAACGGTGGCACCGCTTCCATCCAGCAAGCGCAAGTCCGCCACTGGTACTCGCAAGAACATTACGCCCGGGTCGCTCGTTCCGGTTGACGCGCCCACCCAATCGCGCAAATACGTCATTCCTTCCACTACATCTCGGAAAGAACTTCCCGCCACTTTTCGTCGCAAGCGACTTCGCACTGCTGGCGCGGGTGACGAAGAAGACCAACTTATCGAGGAGGGTCTGACTCCCTCGCTCTCAGAGTTGGAGCAGATTGAGGTGAAGCGACGTCAGAACACGGTTGCGGCCCGTCGTAGTCGGAAGCGTAAGCTGGAGTACCAGAGGGAGTTGGAGCAGAGCTTGGAACAATACAAGCGGGAGAGCGAGATGTGGAAGCAGCGAGCATTAACCTGTCAGGCTTTACTCCGCAGCCATCACATCGAGTGCCCAGAGTTTTCCGATTCATGATCTCCGCTTCTCCTCACGGTGTTACTCTATACCCATTGCTGTCCGTGTCCCATGCATTCTTCCTCTCGTGATTAAGCCTTAATCTTCGATGCTCCGTGTATTCCTACACTCATTGTTCACCATAACCTTTCCCCTCTTCCACTGGTCTGGAGCATCGTCGTAACCCCCATCCCCTGCCCCATTTTCGTCCCTTCTGAAATTATCGTAGTCCTGAGAGCGGACTTGTTCCGTCTTTCACTCGAGTATCTCATGTGCCTCGTTAGATCAAATAAACGAACGATGTCCACAGTACAAGTTTGGTCAGGGTGTGACACACTTGAAGTATTCAGACTCCTAAGCACGGTTAAGTTGTAAGCTATGGGCATCTACATCGTAGTGGGGCTGCTTATTCAATTAGAGGATGATGCAACCTGGGATGTGAAAACTAGTGTATTGCAATCTCCATGTATGCCGTATGTATAGTGTTGCGGTTGGGGTATAAAGTGAATGGATGAGCAGGTGTCGCGGTTCTGCAATGCAGACACATCAGCTACGCCGGTTTTTGGAGTGAAAGTGCCAGAGATTGGACCATCTCAGAGGGGTGGTTTGGGGGCAGATACTTTTACTCGCTGTTCGAAACAGCACTGTAAATGTTGACTTGGGCCTCGGCACGAGACCGATGAATGCCTAACTTGCGGTCACGGACACCTTAGAAAAGTCAAGAATCTGTCTTGAACCTTGGTGAATCTGAATATCCTACGTCGTGAGCTCTTGCCGCTGCAAGATCTGATGTGTGAACACCGTTTCCAAGGTCTTGTAGTGTGAGGCACCATAAGCACTTGGAGGAAGGGTCGGTTGCTTTCACCGTTCGACCTGCGAAGGCGAAGCAGGTGAGATTTGGAATGGCTCGGCATCTGCCCGGCAGTTGAATAAAGTTCAAAGTCAGCTTAAACTCAGCTGCGGCAGCATTCGGCGGGTGACACGCTTTTGCTCTCTCGCTCAATTCTGCTCCGAATTTGCTCGTTCGAGCTCGGAAAGCATTAGAGTTGATCACAGATGGGCCTATGAAGTAATGTGGACCCCAAAAGTGATCGTAGATATGTCTTTCCAGAAAGTGACGAATCAAGGGGACTGACGAAGTTATTGTATTCTTGAAGTGGTCAAGCATGAGAAGTTCCCAATATGGTTGGATCTTGAGAAATCTGCATTGAATCATGGCACTTACGTCGTCGAACGAGAAGTCGACCGTTTGACCCTTCGAGGATTCTTTCTCTATCAGCCAACATTCCGCGTAAACACCGCTCGGCGTTCTCCACCTCTGTTGACCAGAGCCAAGAGCCTCGTGGTCGACGTTCTACCCTCTCTCATCCTCAACCCTCTTCCATGTTTGCATCCTCAAGGAACACCGCCTACGAGCGTCTCGAAGGTGGGATAGGTCCCAGCCGAGCCAGCAAAAAACTCCCATGGAAAAAGATAGCAATAGGGTGTAGCGTACTCATGGGGCTGGTCTGGTTTTTCGGTCCCCGTGGAGACGCCCTCTCAGCAGGTACGCGACGTCCAATATAACACTACCAAGTGTACCTAGCTAACTAACCTCCCCTTCTTCTACAGGTCTTCCCACACCTGGACTAGAAGACATTTACCCGCCACAAGAAAATATACCCACCAAGACGCAGCCCAATACAGCGCTCAACGATGAGCGCCCTCCAACCTCGGCCCACTCCGTGATACCCACCTCTCCAGAGACCGATCCCGACCCACTCAAAACGGTCCACTGCTCCGCCCCGCATGCCTCACACCTCCCGCTCGTGCAATACGCGCTCATGATCGACGCCGGCTCGACCGGTTCCCGCATTCACATCTACAAGTTCAACTACTGTGGCCCCTCGCCAGCGTACGAATACGAAGTCTTCAAGATGACCCAGCCAGGACTGTCTGACCGCACCAAGACGCCGGAGGGTGCTGCGGAGAGTTTGGACATTCTCTTGGACGAAGCGATCCGCGTCGTACCGGCGTCGTTGCACGGGTGTACGCCGTTGGCCGTGAAAGCAACGGCTGGGTTACGGTTACGCGGAGCCGAAGAGAGTCAGGCGATTTTAGAAGCGGTGGAGAAGCGGCTGAGGGGGCGGTATCCGTTCAAGCTACCGGACACGGACGGGGTGGTGATCATGGATGGGAAAGACGAAGGTGTGTATGCGTGGATCACGGCGAATTATTTGATGGATGTGATTCGGGCGGGTTCGCCCAAGGACGTGCCGACGTATGCGGTGCTTGATTTGGGGGGTGGATCGACGCAGATCGTGTTTGAGCCAGAAAAGGATGGGGTGGTGGGTGGGGTGCTCCAGGAAGGGGAGCACAAGTATGAGTTGGTGTTTGGAGGGGAGGAGAGGGTGCTGTATCAGCATTCGTATTTGGGGTATGGGCTGAAGAGTGCGAGGGAGAGCGTGCATCGGGTGGTGGAGTTTATGGATGGGCTGAGGGCGGCCTGGATGAATGGGGAGAGTGGACTGCGGCGAGTCGCGAATCCGTGTCTCGCGCAGAAGACGGAGAAGGAAGTGGATGTGCCATTGGCGGATGGCAGCATGGTCAAGGTGTTGATGGCCGGGGAAGACGTTGGGAGTTTCGAGGCCTGTAACCGGATTTTGGAGTTGGTCATGGCCAAGGATGCGTGAGTCGCTCTTTTTTCTTTCTGTCTCTGTTGTTGACGACGGGCTATCTATGTAGTATGTGCAATGTCAAACCGTGTTCGTTCAACGGCGTCTACCAGCCATCCATGATGGACGCATTCCCGACCGGCAAGATCCTTCTTCTATCCTATTTCTACGACCGGATTATACCCCTGATAACACCATTACCCAACGACGACCAACCGCAGATCACGGTCTCGATGATCACCACGCTCGCACGTCACGTCTGTGCGGGACCAAGCAGCTGGGTGGACCGCTGGGGCGGATACCCCGACGTGATAGACGAGTTGCAAGACCGGCCCGAGTGGTGTCTCGATCTGACGTTTATGCATGCCTTGTTGGGACTTGGGTACGAGTTTGGGGATGAAAGGGAGGTGGCGCTTGGCAAGCGGATTGAGGGGACTGAGTTGGGGTGGTGCCTTGGGGCAACGATTGCGATGGTTGGAGGTGGCGAGGTGAGATGTCGGGCGTGAGTTGAGGATGGTCGAACAATATACAGGATGAGTAGAGCAAATCGTGTTAGGATTCAAACTATCTGCATTCAAACTGTAAGTTTCTTGTCAAATGCAGATGGGGGCACTGCTGTCCGAAATGCTCGCCGCCTTCTGATCAGATCGACGGTGAACTGAATAGCTCAGGAGTCCTAGTCAGCACCCAATCCTAAGGCTATGCGTTACCGCCTTCTATTACGTCGTTTTCTGTGTAATTCCTCCGCGTCTGGTTGCGTTACCAGTGCGGCACGGTCCTTGTTGAGTGTGCGATCGGCGTCGGACGAGAGAGCGACTGGTCATCTTGATTTGTCATCCAACTTTGGCATCCTAACGTACATCCATCAAGCGGCCATACATAAAACCACAGATTCCTTGCTCATGTTCCGCACCGCGCATCGATGTCTCTCCCTGATAGCACCACCATTCTCATTGTTGGGGCAGGTCCAACGGGCCTCGCTGCAGCCTTGTCTCTCCTCCACCATGGCTTCCATGACTTTGTCATTGTAGACGCCGTACCGAATGGCGAGAACACCTCTCGCGCTCTCGTCGTTCATCCTGCTACTCTCGAGGTAAGCCGTTCCTACTGTTCTCACACTTTGTGCTGAGCCGTTTGCAAAAGGCCTTGGACACCATCGGATGTGGAGACAACATAATATCACAAGGAACCAAGGTAACAAAGCTTCAAATGGGGACGCGCTCCGGTGGCCTTGCCGGTCCTAACATCGCCTATCTTAAACAATACACGCGCCACCCGTACGCCCTTGTCATTCCTCAGAACCTGACGGAACATGTTCTCGGAACAAAGCTGGCTAGCTTTGGGGTGTCCGTCCACCGACCTCTCAAGGTGGTCGGAATGAAGCGCAACACGGTGAATACGCAGCTCACGGATGTCACGTTCGAAGACGGCAGAGTGGTCACTACGAAATATGTAGTTGGTGCCGACGGTGCTCGCTCAGTCGTAAGCTCTGCCCCACAAATTTGTTTTCGTGTCGCTCACTGCTCCAACTAGGTTCGTACCACCGCTGGTATCGGTTTCCATGATCCGATAAGCGAAAAGTCGGAACAAGTGACCAACCTCGCACAGATGGTTCTCGCAGACGTCACTTTTGACCCTCCAAATGAGGATATTCCTTTGTCAGGCACCTTGTCCTCGAACAGTTTCTTCTTTTGCGCTCACTTGCCTTTCACGTTTAACGAATACCTCGTCGCCAACGGTCACCCCAATCTCAGTGGTCAACTCTACCGCATCGGCTGCGGTGTCCCCTTGGAAGACGGAGAGATTCCACATTCTCCCCCAAAGGAATATCTTCAAAATCTTGTTGACCGATTCGGGCCATACAGTTTATCATCCGATTCTTCTGTGAACCCCAAGTCCAAATCTATATGTATCAAGGACGTCGTCTGGGCGACCCGTTTCCGCAACCACGCTGCAATTGCCGACACGCCATTCACGCGCCTTGGTTCCTCAGGGTCTTCGCAACCAGGTGAACCAGAGGGTGGCGTTATCTTTCTGGTAGGGGACGCGGCCCACATTCATTCCCCCGCCGGTGGGCAGGGTATGAATCTTGGTCTGCGGGATGCCGTGTTCTTGGGAGAAATCTTGACGAAGCACATCCACGCTACGGAGACCAAGCCCCTCTCAGAAGCAGATGCGATCCTTCGCGACTTTGCTGCGGTGCGACATGCACGTGCGCTTGAAGTGATCGGGCTCACCAAAGGGCTGTTATCAGTCATGGGATCGAAGGACGGGGAGTGGATGTATTGGTGGTTACCGATCAGTGCAGCGACATTTCGGAATTGGGCGTTGTGGGTGGCGGGCAAGTTGCCGTTTGTGCAGCGGAAGATGGCTTGGGAGTTGAGTGGGTTGGGTCGGAGGTGATCAATTGATTGTCGACGTTCTTTATTTATTTTTGGATGTGTTCGCATCATCGATCGTCATGCATTTTCCCCATGCATTGACTTTGGATGTGTATATTTGATATCCGAAGTCGCTCCGCTTTCTTGTTCATCCTCGTGGCCGTCTATCCCTCATCGCACTGAACGGCGAGGCGGATTGACATATTTTTTGGACTTGTGACACAACCAGCTTTTGCAAGTAGCGCGCCACTGGTCATGTTGATTACTAGGAAAATCTCACGAACGTCGCTCCTCATGGCCTCACGTCTCTCAATCTCTGGCCCATGGCACTGGTGACTTATTATTTCCGCGACAACGGCAGGACCATGTAAAGCGCCTTGCGGCAATCAGCTTGGCAGCAGCGGGAGAAAGAGATGTATGTCAGTGCTTCAGCATCGGAAGTGCGCCATTAGTTTCACGTTGCGGTGCAACTCGTGGGTCAGTGATCAATTGATTCCAGGCATGTGCATGAACGCTGGACATTTAGATCTTTAGATGCTGGCGGCGCCGATCGGAATGAATGAAGGCTCTGAGGCTGAAGGACCTCCACTCGCGTCCACAAACTGCCCCGCGTACATTACTTGCACGGATCTCCTCAATAAATCACAGCCCGCATGTCGGAAGCGCTGTCTACGACAGTGCAAGACCATCGCGAACTTTACACTGTCAAGACACAATCCTTCAATCCCACTCGGTTGCGCATGTCAGTAAGATCATCGTACGAGTTGAACTCAAAGAAAAGCGTGCTCAAAGGGACTGGAACACACGCACGGCAAACAAGCATAAGTATACCAGTAACACACTGAATTGGTTCCGCTTCCTTCGGAATCCCGGGGGACTTTAGTCGGAAGAACTCGTAACTGGCGTGCACGTGCACGGTATGGAAACTAGGCCAACCGCACAGATTTCCTGCTCATATCCCTTATCGCGCACCGATGTCAATCCCTGATAGCACCACCGTTCTTATTGTCGGGGCAGGCCCAACGGGCCTCGCTGCTGCTTTGTCCCTCATTCACCATGGCTTCCATGACTTTGTCATCGTAGATGCTGTGCGATATGGTGAGAACACCTCTCGCGCTATCATCGTCCATCCTGCGACTCTCGAGGTAAGCTGTTCCCGCTGTTTGAACCGTGTGACTGAGCCGTTTGAGCCGTTTATAAAAGGCCTTAGACACCATCGGATGTGGAGATAATATCATATCACATGGAACTAAGGCAACGAGGTTTGAAATAGGAACGCGCTCAGGTGGCCTTACCAGTCCTAACTTCGCGTATCTTAAACGATACACGCGCCACCCATACACCGTTTTTATTCCTCAGAACCTGACGGAACATGTTCTCGGGATGAAGTTGGCTAGCTTTGGCGTGTCTGTCCATCGACCTCTCAAGGTGGCCAGAATGAAGCGCAACACGGAGAATACGCAGCTCACGGATGTTTCGTTTGAAGACGGCAGAGTGGTGACTGCGAAATATGTAATCGGTGCTGATGGTGCACGCTCAGTCGTAAGCCCTGCCTCACAAGTTTGCTATCGCGTTGCTCACTGCTCCACCTAGGTTCGTACTATAGCTGGTATTGGTTTCACTGATCCGATGAGTGAAAGGTCGGAACAAGTGACCAACCTCGCGCAGATGATCCTCGCAGACGTCACTTTTGACCCTCCGGCCGAGGATATTCCTTTCTCAGGCACCTTGTCCTCGGACAGTTTCTTCCTTTGTATTCACTTGCCTTTCACATTTAACAAATACCTCGTCGCAAACGGTCACCCCAATCTCAGTGGTCAACTCTACCGCATCGGCTGTGGGGTTCCCTTGGAAGACGGAGAGATTCCATTCTCACCCTCAAAGGAATATCTCCAAAACCTCATCGACCGATTCGGACCACATAGATTATCGTCCGATCCTTCTGTGAACCCAAAGTATGGATCCACACGTATCAAGGACGTCGTATGGGTGACCCGTTTCCGCAACCGCTCTGCGATTGCCGATACGCCCTTCACGCGCCTTGGGTCTACAGGGTCTTCGCAACCAGGAGAGCCGGAGGGTGGCGTCATCCTTCTCATAGGAGACGCGGCCCACATTCATTCTCCCGCCGGTGGGCAGGGTATGAATCTTGGTTTACGGGATGCCGTCTTCGTGGGAGAAGCCTTGACGAAGCACATCCACGCTACCGAGACCAAGGCCCTCTCAGAAGCGGATGCGATCCTGGACGACTTTGCTGCGGTGCGACATGCACGTGCGCTTGAAGTGATCGGGCTCACCAAAGTGCTGTTATCGATCATGGGATTAAAGAGTGGAGAGTGGTTGTATTGGTGGTTACCGATCAGCGCAACGACGGTTCGGAATTGGGCGTTGTGGGTTGCGGGCAAGTTACCATTTATGCAGCGAAGTATGGCTTGGCAGTTGAGTGGGTTGGGCCGGAGGTGATTGTCCACACTGATTTCTCATTGTCACTTTTTGGGACGAGGTCGTTTGTCATGATTGATGTGTATTTGATGTCCGAAGGCGTACCGCTTCCTTCGCTCGGCCACCTTGTATCCGCATCGCTGATCAGAAAGATTAATGGCAGGTCCAATTGAAGTACCAGTCCCACCACTGTCCGATAAGGTGACCATCTTTGAAGTAATGCACCACCAGTCATGCTGATATCGGGACAATGTGCTCTTCCTTACAACCGCTCACCTTTTGGTATGTAACCTATTATTTCTACGACAACGACAGGGCACTGACTGAGGAATGTGCATGTGCATTCAGTAGTAGGCTTACCGTCGGCGTCCACCTGCCTCTGCGCTGCTACCTACACATACCATCCTTCTGTTATGGTTGACCGCCTTGTCGAGGTCAGTTCCAGAGTCACTATCATGGTATGTACTACCAGTGACCCATGTCACCGACCAAGGATTTCTGGGGTTATGGTCGCGACAACGCGTGATTCCCAAGCCCAATGCGATTTGCCAATGTTTCCTCGTTTTATTGATATCCGAAGGTGATGCAGTTGTCATCTGCTTTCACCCGTCTTGGTGGCGGACAATCAGGCGGGTAGCGCCCTTCTCGTTCGACTTGAAGTTGGTGGCACCGCTCACATCTATCCCCTTCGGTCAGAGAATGTTACTGAACTTCCGCTTGCAAGATGCGTTGTCTTCCTCGGAGAAGCGCTGATCCAAGCATCGCGCACAACTTCAGTTGCAAATCATGACTCGGGTCCTCTTTGGAGTTCAATTTCCATCTCCTACCGACTCGACGACTCGCCGTCCCTGTCCAACTTATGACTGATGACCGGTTCACTCAACAAACTGGATTGCTATCTCGGCCGTTGTTTGTTCGGTACTCTCTCCACGGTATTTGTTCGAATGACGGCACTGACAGGTCATCGAAATTCCCGTACGGACGTTCCATGAGTGTATCAATTGTGCGTGCACGGTGCACCTCTCGTGGGGATCTCAAGGACAGATGCGGAATACATATGCAATACACCTCGCATGAGGTCCATGAACTCTGGGGCAGATCCAGTTGGGGGTATCATGCAATGGCCACAACAAATATTATTGTACCATCTCTCACTGAACGACAAAGTATCACGTCTGTATTGCATGCATGGACAGCTGGCTCAGCTACTTGGGGCTATTCCCGACAACTTCCAAACCATGCTCAATTGATAGTAAAGGCGTTACTACGAGCGTACTCGTATCCACTACTGTGCCTGTAGGGGTAGCAATAAGGGGTCAGCGATCATGTGCCGGCGAAAGTAAGGTGTACACACCCGAGGTCGGTGGCGACTAGTTGGTATTGTCTGGTGAGTGATGTCAATAAATACGCTCATCAAGGGAGAGAAAACAAGGGGGGTACGCACACTCCTTGGTCAACAACATAGGGAAGCACAAAATTGAAATCCCTGTTGCGGACTTGAACCCCGGACTGGATAAGATACGTCTTTGGTATATTCCCGCCAATCAAGAGGAGGTCGAGTTGGTGGATGTTGAAATCACCAAATTTGACAGAAATAACGGTGCCCCAACTGGCCTGGTCTGGTGCTGTGATACTTTGCGCAGCGGCGCTAGCAAGGAAAAGGGCGAGTGCACTGTTGGATAAGCACGTCGGTCAGTGTCAATGCCGACGAATGACACAGATCGAGGATACCTGAGCTTGGCGAACATGTCGAGTGGTGTGATGTCCAAGTATTCTAAAGGATGAATCGATGACTGCTCCGTTGGGGCGCCTGGTTGGCTTTTATTGAAAAAACCAGCTCAATTCTTTATTTCGTTTTATTTCGGAGTCGGCGACAGCTTGTACGTCCCGGTGTCGGGAACATTCCTAAAGTCGTAATATGATCGTAAGGGCTGAATAAAAAAGAAGTGTTGCTTACTCCGTAAAATCTAACCAACCCATAACATACTAACGTTACCGATCAAATTCAGAGACTAATCGCTCCCGTCTCGGGAGCCATGCACCCATGAATGGTCTTATTTTTTGGCCACCAAGGTCCATGATTGGTCCGTCATACTACGCGTGTGCGCCTAGGTAGGGAACCGATTTTAATCATTGATTACTTACAAATTTAACCGTCAGAATAGGGTAGGGTTGAAAAATCACTGAGACTTTTTCACGGGTGTGGATTAATCGCAAGCGTCAAGCCTATTTTTAACAGCAGTTATTAACCACTCTGTTATTAACTAGTTAAAAAAGGTTTCCTCGCTCTGTGAATAAATAATTCGTTGTGAAATACTGTGAAATTTAAAAAATCCCAGTTGTGTTCTGTGGTAGACAGTTCCTTAGTCCTTTTCAGGGCTTCTGTGAGGCGGAAACAGGCCCAGAGTCGCTCAGGAAGTCCCGCAGTAACGAAGAGTCAAGAGACACATCTTCGTCCACCAGCAAAGTGACATCCGAGTCGACCAACATGTCAACCCGAGGTCGGTAGCACTCTTTTTTCTCAAAATCCTGCTGTGGCGTGCCGAAAACTTACTTGAACTGCTCATTGAGAGCACCTATATCACTTCCGGTGTGTTCCACTAGGTCGTCGTCAAGCTGGAATGACAAGAATGGTGCATATTTCGACATTGCTGAGTCTCCGATGGGCAGTTCAACAGGTAGATCACGGATTATCGCCCGCAGATGTTCAAGGAGGACCAGGAATTCATTAGGGGTGAGAAAATGTGCTGCCGGTAACGGCACGTCCATCGCGATTCAGTGGCTTGTTGGAGAAAGAGCGCTGCAAATTTACTCCGAGTTCCGACTGAACGACAAAATTTTGACCAGTAGTGCCTATCAACACTGGTGGGTTTATTCACAATTTTTTACACACCCAAACAGTGTACAATGCGACTAGCTGTTAATAACAGGTTAATAACAGCCCTTTTTAACAGCTGTTGAAAAGTCTCAACTTTTCAACCCTACCCTACGTCAGAACTGCTTACGGAATGCGTCGAATTTTAGTGCTCGTGAGTTACGTCGCACCGAATCCATTCCTTCCCTCTCGGCTCGCGCAGTGGGAGAAGTTCAGCACGGTGCCACATGTAGTACGTACGCTCCAAGCGTTTTACTTCATGAAAGATGAGTCCTGTCACCGGTATGATCCACCCGAAGGTAGTGTCCCTTCTACTATGAAACGTTTCGGGTGCATTTCATTGATTTGGGGAATATTACAGGCATGCGAACTAGGAGGTACTTAGATACTAGTGCTACATACCAACATGGAAACCGTGTATTTCCAAGCAAACGCAACTCCGAGTTGCTATGAGTGAAGTCTCGGAGCCGCTAGTATCTGGCCGGAGACACGAAGATCCACGATTTGCACCACCTGCGGGTGGTCACGGTGGTGCCGGAACGGTTGAACGTTGAACCACCATACCCGTCATCAACTTGATACCATGATGAATCCCATGGTCTGTGGGAATGTATAAAAGGCCACAGGGCCATTCGCGTCCTCAAATTCCTCCGTATATTGCATGGATCTTCCTAACAAGACCACAACCCTTATCGTTGGTGCAATGGTGCTGGTCCAACATGACTTGCTGCCGCGCGCGCTCTCCTTCATCACGGTTGTCATGACCTTATCATCGTTGACGCTATACCTCAAGGGAAAACATGTCCCGAGCGATCGCAGCTCATCCTGCCACTCTGGAAGTAAGTCGTCCGTAATTCACTTTCCTCGCCACTAAACACGCATAGGCATTAGATACGATCGGTTGTGGGGATGACTTCATAGCACAAGGCCCGGATCAAAGGAACTACCTCTTACGTTAGAACTCGTTCTACCGAGCTTATTAGTCCTCATATCGAGAGTCTCAGATCGTATACTCGACACCCATACGTTCTCATCATCACTCAGAACCTCACTGAACGCATACTCCAGAAGAGGCTAGAGCCTGGAGCCGTCGTACATCGACCTCTAAGAGTGGTTGGGCTGAGGCGAAACGCATCAAATCCGCAGCTCTGTGATGCTTACCTTTAGGGTAATCACGGCAACGTACGTGATTGGCGCAGACGGTGCGCGCTCTGTTGTAAAGCATTTCTGCGTTCTTCGCATTTGAATATCCTCTCACAACATGTAGGTCCGCACGATGGCTGACATAGGTCTCACTGATCCAACGAATGCCAAGGGACAAGCGGACAATAACCTGGCTATTGCCGATGTCACTTTCGACACTGCTGACACAGATCAAAGCGCGTCGAGCGGCACGTTGTCGCCAGACAATTTCTTCATTTACTTCCCCTTGCTCATTCAACGAATCCCTTGCTGTCAATAGCGAGGTGTTTATCTCTGACAAGGTATACCGTATCGGGTGTGGCGTACCCTTGGAAAAAGAAATCCCCCAATCCCCTCCAAGGAATATCTACAGGATCTCATTGATCGGTTCGGACCGTATTGCCTTGCATTAGATCCCACTGTGAACCCTAACTTAAAACTGACGTGCATTATCTGGTCTTCACACTTCCGTGAATGTAATGCAATCGCTGATGTCATGTTCGCTCATCTTGGTTCTGGAGAGTTGGGGCACTGTGGGCGGTGTCATTCTTATTGGTGATGCTGCTCACGTACATTCCCCTGTGGGTGGGCAAGGAATGAATCTTGGCCTGTGTAATGCCATCTTCCTTAGCGAGGCACTAAGGCACATCCATGCCACCAGGACTAAACCACTCCCTGAAGCTGACATGATTCCGCACAAGTTCGGAACGGTGCGATGTGCATGCGCGCTCGAAGTCACGATCAGGCTTACGCAGGGCCTTTTGTGAGTTGTGGCATGAAATATCGACAAAGGATCTGTTGGAGGTGCCCGATTAGCTCTGAGGCGGTTCAGACTTGGACGTTGTGGGTGCTTGGGCATATCCCATTTGTTCAAAGGATCATTGCGTGGGAGCTTAGTGGGTTAAGCAAGAGGGAGCAGAACGTAGGGGCAGGGGAGAAGCTCATAGTCGCCCGTGATCGTGGGACCTAACCCCAGCGTCTCAGATTTTTCTGCTATAAGCATCTCCTTACACATTTTTTCTGGACGCCGTTTAATTGCTGAGCTGGTCAGTACACTAAGATACTAGTCCTTTGGTCTGCCTGCACACTCACACCGCATGTCAAGTAGTCTTGGGAAAATGCCAGTCACGCTGACCCAACGCGTTCAGAAAGTTGGCCGTCGAGTAAGGAGTGGAGTCTGCTTCATCATCAACCTTCCTCCAGAGCTCCTTTTGCGCATATTCAAGTTCAGTTCCACGGATGATGATGACATGCACATAAACGAACTCCTGTGCTCTATGCTCATTCCCCACATCCATCGCTGGCGCACTATGCAAGTCAGGTTCATGGAATATTACTCCATGTATGCATTTCTCAGCGCGGTCTCAGATCCTTCCGTTCCCGCAGCTCCTCAACTCAGGACGCTTGGTTTGCGTGCCGACTACGCCGGACCGGATGGATATACGATTGACCGTCGCAATGAGGCGACGCATCTCACTCTTTTTGCCGGTTCCGCCCCTTTGCTTACCAAGCTAGTCCTTTGGGGAGTGCACATTGATTGGAATCAACCATGGATCGCCTCCGCATCCAATCTTACGTATCTCTTGCTTGTGTCTCATGCCGAAAAAGTTCGTCCAACTTGGGCTCAATTTGTTACCATCCTGCGTGGTGCTTCTTCCCTCAAAAGACTCAGTCTGCGCTCGTCGGGACCTTCCGGCCACCCGGTGGAGTGGAGTATCGAACCGACGCCTGGAGGTCCCGCAGATCTCAATTCTCCTATACGGCTTTCTCAGCTGACACATTTAGTCCTTGATTACCGTGCACAAGCACATGCTATTGGGCTACTTCAAAAGTTCTGTCTCCCGGCTCTCAAAAATTTGGCTCTAGACTTGGAGGATGGCCATTACAACAACGAGTTCGTCCATGAACTCGCTAGACCAGCTACTCTGCCTTATGCCCAAGGAGAACCGCGCAGCATACTGAGCAGCCTTACAAGTCTGGTAATACCTGAACTTCCCCACAGCACCGAAGTCATCGAGACGCTCTATGGTGAACTCCTGAACCTTACATCGCTCGGTATCTCATCATGGAATTCGTGGAGATTTACTCCACTTTACCTGCCAATGGGGCTCCCTCAGCTTCAGGCACTCTACGTCTCTTCGGTGTCTGGGGTTGAAATTCGTCAGCTGGTTCAAACGAGAATAGACACAGGGATGCCCCTCAACTCGTTGTACGTCAATGACCTATGTGACATGGACATGGAGGATGTAGAATGGCTAAGAAGGTATGTGAAGTCGCTCGGGTTTTGGGACGCCGTGAAATTTGGCAATTCCACTGTCCATGATTTCGGGAGTTAAGTAGGGTAGGCAAGAGATGGGGGGATTAGATCTTTGTTTTCCTGGAATCGCCGACCTGCTTTCGGGTCGTTATCATGATGCTGCGTTGCTCGCCTCCCGTAAAGTTCGTTCCCCCGCAGTAACAGCGACAACTGAGATTGGAATCACTGATAGGCTCCCCCGAGTCTTGCAAGTGCTTGAGACACCGAGGTATAGGCTCGTGCTCGGACTGGTTTTCGGGTCGTCCATAGCAATCACCGGGGGTCCTGTGATCATCCCTAACGCCAGCCGACATTCTTGCGATGCAATCATCACCCTCGCAAACGTGAGCCTAATTCATATTTCTTTTCAGGGAGGCACCTACTCCGAGATTGTCACCATGTCGTCTGACTCTAAGCTCTTCGACGCAGCCTAGGCCAATACGCTAACGATTCAAAGAATTTTGAGAAGGAGAAGGACGAAAGAAGATTGGCTGGCTTGTTGCGTGGACTGCCATGGGATCCGAGCGTTGATGACATGATTCGCAATCTCGAGCCGCACGTCCCAAAGAATTCTGATGGTGCCCGACCGGCGTGTTCACATCACTCCCAATACATGCTGTTCACCCATGTCGCAAGGGGGAGCGTGAGTTGTCGGACATCTACGTCTCATCGTACACGCCTACGCTTTCCGCCCTCATTCGGAGCCGGACCAAGCGGAGCGCATCGCAGGGTATTCCCAGTTTTGTATCCATCGGACAAGCTGGCTACAGTCCGCTGCCAGGAGTCCGTTCGCCAGGAACTGGACAAGGTCCACCAACTCCTCCCCGAATCAGTTCAATTCACCGAGCTTATTGATAAGGCCGCGACGCGAGAAGCGGTTCTAACGACCTTGCATACGCATACCTTTGTCCATCTCGCATGTCCTGGGCAACAAGTAGCCGAACGGCCCTACGACTCTCACTTTGCGATGCACGATGGTCGATTGACGTTGCTCGACATCGTCCACAGTCAAGTTGGCCATGAGACCGAATTTGCGTTTCTCTCGGCGTGCAAGACGGCGACGGGCGACGTGGACGCGCCGGACGAGGTGATCCATCTCGCTGCGGCGCTGCAGTTTGCTGGCGTTGGGAATGTCGTGGGGACGATGTAGTCGGTGGATGATCAAGTTGTTGTTTATACTGTGGAGGCGTTTTATCGCGCGATGGTGCGTGAGGATGGTGTGTTTGATTATTCTCGTGCAGCGCGGGCTTTGAGAGCGGCTACGAGAGCGACGGGGAATCGGGTCCCTTGGACCAGCGTCGTGTTCATACATATTGGGGTGTGAAGTTGGGTGTCGGCTCTAGGGAGTCTTTCTATCTTTGAAAAGCATTCTTGTTTTCAGCGCTACCTTGAAGAGTGGCAGTTATTCGCTTTGATGGCGAAGTCTTATTTTTGTCCAACAGTCCTGCTCCCTACAACAGCTCACAAATTGACTCACTGGAACAAAGAGACGTCTGGCTTGATAATCCAGAAGAAAGAAATACAAAAGATATCACCGACGGCTCCTGGCTGCAATTCTTTTGCTCTTCCCTGGACGCTTACTCCCACCTGTGCCTTTGCCGCCACCGACTGTTGAAGCGGATGCGATCCTTGACGACTTTGCTGCGGTGCGACATGCACGTGCGCTTGAAGTGATCGGGCTCACCAAAGTGCTGTTATCGATCATGGGGATCGAAGAGTGGATTGTATTGGTGGTTGCCGATCAGCGCAGCGACGGTTCGGAATTGGGCGTTGTGGGTTGCGGGCAAGTTACCATTTATGCAGCGAAGTATGGCTTGGCAGTTGAGTGGGTTGGGCCGGAGGTGATTGTCGACACTGATTTCTCTTTGTCACTTTTTGGGACGTGGTCGTTTTCTATCTCTGGACGTGTATATTTGATGTCCGAAGGTGTTCCGCTTCCTTCGCTCGGCCGCCTTTTATCCACATCACTGATCAGAAAGATTAATGGCAGGTCCAATTAATTTGAAGTACCAGTCCCACCACTGTCCGATAAGGTGACCATCTTTGAAGTAATGCACCACCAGTCATGCTGATATTGGGACAATGTACTCTTCCTTACAACAGCTCACCTTTTGGTATGTTATTATTTCTGCAACAACGACAGGACATATTCATATCATTATATATGCAAAGCGCCATGCGCGAATCAGCTTTTAGCACTCAGGCTAGCATCAGGAAATGCGGCATTCCACATTGCGATGGACGAGTGACAGCCTGGTCGTCGTATTGGTAAATAACATACTAATGATTGATTGCGATCGATAGGGTAGATATGGATACTGCATGCCTGGCCGAGTTGCCGGTCACTTTACAGGTCATGAACACTGACTGCATTCAAGTTGGTGCTCACCGCGTGCATGAGATAACGCTGCGGAAGCGTGACGAGGGAGAGGCTAGACTCTCGAGTCTGTTGAACGAGAAGCGTTGGAGCTTGCTTTGCCTTTTCCTTCAAGGACTCGGATGCCGAGGTGCGTGAGTCAGAAGAAAACAATAACGGCAATCCGAGCAGGTTTCCAACTTTCCGAGTATAACTTAACCCTAGTCCGTTCCTCCACGCATGCTCAAAGGAGCGCCTATCAGTCATCCAAACCGTGTTCATCATCGCGATGTCTGTCAAACTCTGGTATTCCTTCGCCCGTCATTCATCGTCTTGAGCCTGAGGGCACTGACTGAGGAATGTGCATGTGCATTCAGTAGGCTTACCGTCGACGTCCACCTGCCTCTGCGTTGATATACATACCATCCTTCTGTTATGGTTGACTACCTTGTCAACCAGTGACCCCATGTCACCGACCAAGGACTTCTGGTGTTATGGTCGCGACAACACGTGATTCCCAAGCCCAATGCGATTTCCCAGTGTTTCCTCGTTCTATTGATATCCGAAGGTGATGCAGTTGTCATCTGCTTTCACCCGTCTTGGTGGCGGACAATCAGGCGGGTAGCGTACTTCTCGTTCGACTTGAAGTTGGTGCACCGCTCACATCTATCTCCTTCGGTCAGAGAATGTTACTGAACCTCCGCTTGCAAGATGCGTTGTCTTCCTCGGAGAAGCGCTGATCCAAGCATCGCGCACAACTTCAGTTGCAAATCATGACTCGGGTCCTCTTCGGAGTTCAATTTCCATCTCCTACCGACTCGACGACTCGCCGTCCTGTCAAACTTATGACTGATGACTGGTTCACTCAACAAACTGGATTGCTAAGCAGAATGCTCCGCTACTCAGCGAAGAACAGCGCGCAGATAATGCGATCGATCATGCAGCAGCAGAGCAGTTCGATCTCAGCCGTTGTTTGTTTGGTACTCTCTCCACGGTATTTGTTCGAATGACGGCACTGACAGGTCATCAAAATTCCCGTACGGACGTTCCATGAGTGTATCAATTGTGCGTGCACGGTGCACCTCTCGTGGGGATCTCAAGGACAGATGCGGAATACATATGCAATACACCTCGCATGAGGTCCATGAACTTTGGGGCAGATCCAGTTGGGGGTATCATGCAATGGCCACAACATTATTGTACCATCTCTCACTGAACGACAAAGTATCACGTCTGTATTGCATGCATGGACAGCTGGCTCAACTACTTGGGGCTATTCATGACAACTTCCAAACCATGCTCAATTGATAGTAATGACGTTACTACGAGCGTAGTCATATCCTTCACTGTAGGGGTCACAACAAGGGGTCAGCGATCATGTGGCGGCGAAAGTAAGGTGTACATACTTGATATTGGCCGCGACTAGTTGGTATTGTCTGGTGAGTGATGTCAACAAACACGCTCATCAAGGGAGAGAAAACAAGGGGGGTACGCACGCTCCTTGGTCAACAACATAGGGAAGCACAATTTTAATAACACCGCTGTAGACTGGAGTCTGGTAGCCGATGAGGTACGTCTGCGGTGTGTTCATGCCAGTCAAGATGAGGTCGACATTGCCACGGAAACCATCATTGATAAAACCACCAAATTTGACAAGAATAACGTCGCCCCAACCGGCCTGGTCTGGTACTGTGATACTTTGCGCAGCGGCACTAGCAAGGAAAAGAGCAAGTGCACTGTTGGATGAGCACGTCGGTCAGTGTCAATGCCGACGAATGACACAGATCGAGGATACCTGAGCTTGGCGAACATGTCGAGTGGTGTGATGTCCAAGATTCTAAAGGATGAATCGATGACTGCTCCGTTGGGGCGCCTTGTTGGCTTTTATTGAAAAAACCAGCTCAAATGTTCATTTTGTTTTGTTTTGGGGTCGCAGCTAGTACGTCCCGGTCTCAAGGAACATTCCTAAAGTCGTAATATTGTGATGATCGTAAGGACTGAATAGAAAAGAAGTGTTGCTTACTCCGTATTAAACCCGTATCATTACCGTTCAGATTCAGAGGCTCATCGCTCCCGTTTCGGGAGTCATGCATCCATGACTGGTCCGTGTGTGCGCCAGGGCCCAGGTAGGGAACTGATTTTAATTATCGATTACTTACAGCATCGAATTTTAGTGCTTGTGACTTACAGTCGCACTGAATCCATTCCTTCCCTCGGCTCGCGCAGTGGGAGAAGTTCAGCATGGTGCCACATGTAGTACGTACGGTCGAAGCGTTTCACTTCATGAAAGATGGATGTCCAGTGATGGTCACCGGTACAACAGAGCGCGCACCGTCTGCGCCAATCACCCACGTTGCCATGATTACCCTACCGTCCTCAAAGGTAACGTCACTGAGCTGCGGATTTGATGCATTTCGCAGCCCGGGAACCACTCTCAAAGGTCGATGTACGACGGCTCCCAGGCTCTCTAGCCTCTTCTCGAGTATGCGTTCAGTGAGGGTTCTGATTGATGATGAGAATGTATGGGTGTCGAGTATATGATCTGAGACTCATTGTGCTATGAAGTCATCCCCACAACCGATCGTATCTAATGCCTATGCATGTTTAGTGGCGAAGAAAGTGAATCACAGACGACTTACTTCCAGAGTGGCAGGTGTATCGTCAACGTCATGAAAACCGTGATGAAGGAGAGAGCGCACCGCAGCAAGTCCTGTTGGACCAGCACCAACGATAAGGATGGTGGTCTTGTCAGGAAGATTCATGCAAATACGGGGGAATTTGAGGACGCGAATGGCCATGTGGCCTTTTATACATTCTCACAAACCACGGGACATCATGGTATCAAGTGGATGACGGGTATAGATGGTTCGACGTTCAACCGTTCCGGCACCACCGTGACCACCCACGGTGGTGCAAATCGTGGATCTTCGTTCGTGTCTCCGGCCAGAGTTGGAGTCTTGTGTCTAAATATGAGGAATGACTGGCAGCTCGACTTCACTCACGAGTTGCGTTTGCTTCAAGGAAATACAGAGAAAAGTAAGCACCGCACTCTCTCACTGCGGTTTCCATGTTGGTATGTAGCACTCTCTTTCGTAAGTACTTCCTAGTTCGCATGCCTGTGCCAACTATTCCCCGAATCATTGAAATGCACCCGAAATGTTTCAAAGTAAAAAGGACACTACCTTTGGTGGATCATAAAGCATTTCTGCGTTCTTCGCATTTGAATATCCTCTCACAGCGTGTAGGTCCGCATGATGGCTGGCATAGGTTTCACTGATCCAACGAATGCCACGGGACAAACGGACAATAAACTGGCTCAGGTGGTTATTGCCGATGTTGTCGCCGGACAATTTCTTCATTTGCTTCCCCTTGCTGTCAATGGAGAGGTGTCCATCTCTGACAAGGTTCGCTAAGGAAGATGGCATCACGCAGGCCAACATTCATTCCTTGCCCACCCATAGCCTGGGGAATGGACGTGAGCAGCATCACCAATAAGAATGACACTGCCCTGCCCCGACTCCCCAGAAACCAAGACGAATGAACATGACATCAGCGATTGCAGTACGTTCATGGAAGTGTCAAGAACAGATAATGATAATGTCTTTGATGCGTGTCGGTTTTAAGTTATGCAAGGCAATTCGGTCCGAACCGGTCAATGAGATCCTCAGGCAGATATTCCTTGGAGGGGGATTGGGGGATTTCTTTTTCTAAGGGTACGCGCTCACAAGGCACATCCATGCTACCAAGACCAAACCACTCCCCGAAGCCGACGTGACGGTGCGACGTGGACGCGCGCTCGAAGTGATCAGGCTCTTACGCAGGGCCTTTTGTCAGTCTTTGGCATGAAATATCTGTTGGAGGTGCCCGATTAGCTCTGAGGCGGTTCGGACTTGGACGTTGTGGGTGCTCGGGCGTATCCCATTTGTTCAAAGGATCATTGCGTGGGAGCTGAGTGGGTTAAGCAGGAAGTAGCAGAGGAGATCCGAGAAGCTCATAGTCGCCCGTGCGCGTGATCGTGGGACCTGGACGGTCCCCCCCGTGTAATTGCTGAGCTGGACAGTACACTAAGATAGTCCTTTGGTCTGCCTGACTCACACCTCATGTCAGGAAAATGCCAGTCACGCTGACCCAACGCGTTCAGAAAGTTGGCCGTCAAGTACCCCGCCAAAACGACACCCGGCTTATTTCCACAAAAAGTGAAATCTGCTTCATCAACAACCTTCCTCCAGAGCTCCTTTTGCGCATATTCCAGTTCAGTTCCACAGATGATGATGACATGCACATAAACGACATGCAATACTATGATTACTGGAATGTCCACCGCACTTTCGACATCGACTGGTGGGACAAGTTTGTTAAGAAGGACACTGATGCCGAGATTGAGGAGAAACTCATTGAAGACGAAGGTGGAGATGAAGATGAAGATGAAGATGAAGATGAAGATGAAGGAAGCGAAGATACCGATGTCAAGTCTTATTCTGATTTCTATTCCACTAGGTTTTCTTCCCCTCCTCCGTTTCCGATCCTCTTCTCGCATGTGTGCCGCCACTGGCGTAATGTCATGTTCTCAAACCCATCACTCTGGACCACAATCAAAGTCTGTCCAAAAGTAGGTCGATCGTACAAATTCGAATCGATGATGTTGGAACGGAGTAACAATCTCCCCATAGATGTCTGGATATGTCAACGTCTCGGATACGGCAATCCTAGAAGTCTCTCCAGCACCGACATCAGACTCCTGTGCTCTATGCTCATTCCCCACATCCATCGCTGGCGCACTATGCAAGTCAGGTTCATGGAATATTACTCCATGTATGCATTTCTCAGCGCAGTCTCAGATCCTTCCGTTCCCGCAGCTCCTCAACTCAGGACGCTTGGTTTGCGTGCCGACTACGCCAGACCGGATGGATATACAATTGACCGTCGTAATGAGGCGAAGCATTTCACTCTTTTTGCCGGTTCCGCCCCTTTGCTTACCAAGCTAGTCCTTTGGGGAGTGCACATTGATTGGAATCAACCATGGATCGCCTCCGCATCCAATCTTACGTATCTCCTGCTTGTGTCTCATGCCGAAAAAGTTCGTCCAACTTGGGCTCAATTTGTTACCATCCTGCGTGGTGCTTCTTCCCTCAAAAGACTCAGTCTGCGCTCGTCGGGACCTTCCGGCCACCCGGTGGAGTGGAGTATCGAACCGACGCCTGGAGGTCCCGCAGATCTCAATTCTCCTATACGGCTTTCTCAGCTGACACATTTAGTCCTTGATTACCGTGCACAAGCACATGCTATTGGGCTACTTCAAAAGTTCTGTCTCCCGGCTCTCAAAAAATTGGCTCTAGACTTGGAGGATGGCCATTACACCGAGTTCGTCCATGAACTCGCTAGACCAGCTACTCTACCTTATGTCCAAGGAGAACCACGCAGCATACTGAGCAGCCTTACAAGTCTGGTAATACCTGAACTTCCCCACAGCACCGAAGTTATCGAGACGCTCTATGGTGAACTCCTGAACCTTACATCGCTCAGTATCTCATCGTGGAATTCGTGGAGATCTGCTCCAATGTACCTGCCAATGGGGCTCCCTCAGCTTCAGGCACTCTACGTCACTTCGGTGTCTGGGGCTAAAATTCGTCAGCTGGTTCAAACGAGAATAGACGCAGGGATGCCCCTCAACTCGTTGTACGTCAATGACCTATGTGACATGGACATGGAGGATGTAGAATGGCTAAGAAGGCATGTGAAGTCGCTCGGGTTTTGGGACGCTGTGAAATTCGGCAATTCCACTGTCCATGATTTCGGGAGTTAAGTAGGGTAGGTAAGAGATGAGGGGATTAGATCTTTGTTTTCCTGGAATTACCGACCTGCTTTCGGGTCGTTATCATCATGATGCTGCATTGTTCGCCTCCCATTAAGTTCGTTCCCGCGCAGTAACAGCGACAACTGAGATTGAAATCACTGATAGGCTCCCCCGAGTCATGCAAGTGCTTGAGACACCGAGGTATAGGGTCTTTTAGTTCAGGACTATTCCCAAGCCCCCGCTTTTGTCGTGCCCGGACTGGTTTTCGGGTCGTCGATAGCAATCACCGGGGGTCCTGTGATCATCCTTAACGCCAGCCTCCGACATTCTTGCGACGCAATCATCACCCTCGCAGACGCGAGCCCAATTCATATTTCACCGAGCTTATTGATGAGGCCGCGACGCGAGAAGCGGCTCTAACGGCCTTGCATACGCATACCTTTGCCCATCTCGCATGTCATGGGCAACAAGTAGCCGAACGGCCCTACGACTCTCACTTTGCGATGCACGATGGTCGATTGACGTTGCTCGACATCGTCCACAGTCAAGTTGGCCATGAGACCGAATTTGCGTTTCTCTCAGCGTGCAAGACGGCGACGGGCGACGTGGATGTGCCGGATGAGGTGATCCATCTCGCTGCGGCGCTGCAGTTTGCTGGCGTTGGGAATGTCGTGGGGACGACGTGGTCGGTGGATTGTGGAGGCGTTTTATCGCGCGATGGTGCGTGAGGATGGTATGTTTGATTCTTCTCGTGCAGCGCGGGCTTCGAGAGCGGCTACGAGAGCGACGAAGGATCGGGTCCCCTTGGACCAGCGGATTGTGTTCATACATATTGGGGTGTGAGACTGGGTGTTGCTCTATGGTTCGACGGTGTTTAGGTCTTTCTGATATTTGAAAAGCATTCTTGTTTTCAGAAGAGCGGCAGTTATTCGCTTTGATGGCAAAGCGTTATTTTTGTCCAACAGTCTTGTTTTCTACGATTCGACTCACTGGAACAAAAAGACGTCTGGCTTGATTATCCAGAGGAAAGTAATACAAAAGTAATGAAAAAGATATCACCGATGGCTCCTGGCTGCAATTCTTTTGCTCTTCCCTGGACGCTTACTCCCACCTGTGCCTTTGCCGCCACCAACTGTGCGTTTCCGTGCAACTGCAGGCTTGCTCTTGGGTGGACCGCCTCGCTTACTGGAGCCGCCCTGAGTTTTTTGACGTTTAGTTGCAGGACGATCAGCAATAGCATCCTCGACGGCAATATCGAAAGCCTCTCCGTCCGTGGCCTGATTGTCGAGAGCACCTTTTCGTTCTATGTGACGAAAGCATATAAGTCACCCCGTACGTCCTTTGAAAAAATGACACAGCCTACTTCGTCTGAGCGATTTCAGTCGCTCTTCCGTGTCCTTTTTCCCCATCTCCCTCTCGCGCTGTTTCTCGAGTTGCACTTGTTTACCAAACTTTTTGGCTGCGCGTTCCTTGCGCTTTTCCTCTGCTTTTTTGATGCCGGCGCGCTCGTCAAGTAAGCGGGAGCGGATGCGTTCCATGTGGGCATCTGACTTGATCATTTCGGCGAAATAGTCAGAAGGTCGCGTGAATGGGAGTGAATGGGATGCTGCGAGTGTGCGGGCCTGGCCTGCCGAGTACAGAGCTTGTTTGTAGCTAGAAAAGCGAATACAAAATGTCAAGGGAGGATTATATCGAGTAGACGAGATGGCGTACAATGCAAGTTCGCGGTTCAGATCATCGTCGACGTCTACGTCGATGGTTTCAGGATAAGAGACGACCAAGGTTTCTGTCCACGGTAACGAGGGATCGAGCTGGATGGTTTCGCGTATTCGACGAAGGGCAACCTAATGTAAGAAGGTAAGATGGAGTCGTCGTACTGGATATTGGGCGAGAAAGAGACGTACGGTGTTGTTGATCTCGATCTCGACTTTTTGTGTTGGTACGATGTCTTCGTCGAGAACGGCTTCGTCGAGGTCGTCTTCGTCTAGGACGACTTGCTCGTCGCTCTCTTCCTCTTGCATGTCTAGCTCTGGTTGTACGATTTTCTTGGAATTTTTGCCCATTGCTTAGGACGTATACGTTGACGTCGCTGCGTTTGGTCGCCAGACTCGACTCGACTACCGGATAAGGAAAGACCCGAAGACCCAAAATCTTTTTGATTACCACCTTCAACGACGTTCCAAAGCTTTGTGGATCACAATGGTGAGTGCTCCTTTGCAAGATCGTCTCTTTGTTGACCCTCTATGACCTTGACCAGCGGCCAATTCTACTACAAGGCAAGCGCTACTTCTTCATATGACTAGGGAACTCAATGGAAATCAGGTCACGAGCGTTCTCTGACGCAGATAAAATTCAACGCCGAGGGCGATCTCCTGTTCTCATGTTCAAAAGACCACATCATGAACGTCTGGTTCTCCCACAACGGCGAGCGGCTTGGGACATATGATGGTCACAACGGGACAGTGTGGACGATCGACATTGATTGTGAGTTTCACAAGTCGCGCGTCTGGCCATCGGCTAAGGACTCACTTGGGCCAGCACAATCTCGATTCCTAGTTTCAGGTTCTGCAGACAACCAACTCCGTCTCTGGAACGTCTCAAATGGAAAATGTCTGTACGTTTGGGAATTCCCGACCGCGGTGAAACGCGTCGCATTCAGCGATGACGACGAGAAGGTGGTCTGTATCACTGAACAACGTATGGGGCACCAGGGCGCCATTCGCGTGTTCAGATTAAACCGCGACGGCGACGGAACGGACCGTTCGTCTTCATCCCATTATTTGTGCGACATATATCGCTCATCTCTGCCAATCCGCTGCTATAGAATCACTCGAACCGGAATACATGTTCCATCCCGTTGGCTCTAAAGCCACAGTGTGCGCATTTACCTACACGCCCAACGTCATCCTCACCGGACATGAATCTGGCAAGGTTGCCCTGTTCGACGTCACCTCTGGGACGGAAATCTTGAACAACGAGCGGGCGCACATGGATTCGGTGACCGATCTCCAACTGTCAGGAGATCGAACATATTTCGTGACAAGTAGCAAGGACAAGACTGCTCGGGTCAGTCTTGCCTTGTAACTACCGCCCTTTGGTGCCACTCATATTCCGCCCTTGAAAGCTACACGATACCAAAACGCTACGCGTGCTGAAAACCTATTCTACAGAGACACCGCTCAACAGCGCGGCACTCGCACCAAACAAGCCCTACGTGAGCCGAACTACCCTTTTCGTGCCCGCCGCCTATTTCTCAAAACTAAAAATAATCCAGGTTCTTCTTGGGGGAGGACAAGAGGCGATGCAGGTCACGACGACGTCTGCGCGACAGGGCAAGTTTGAAACCCGTTTCTGGCACATGGTATTCGAAGAGGAGGTTGGGCGGGTCAAGGGCCATTTTGGGCCCGTGAACACGTCAGTCGCTTCTTGAACGCGCAAATGGTTTTATTGATCGTATGCCTAGTATCGCCGTTCACCCTGCCGGAACTTGCTTCGCTTCCGGGAGCGAGGATGGTTTCGTACGGGTCCATCACTTTGAGGAATCATACTTCCGAGGCAAACCCTATGGTGACTTGGAGATTGACGATTAATTGATGACATGTATCCTACATCCCAAGACAAGGGAATGTATCATTGGCGTATCTACCAGTGAAAGGTTTACACTAGGGATAAACATAAACACATCCATATCCAATAGGTAATGGGATTCGCGAGTACGCTCAAGTGGCACCTCCTTCCTGACCGCTTTCAGCGCCTCGTTGAGCGATCGCGCAGTGTTTGTATACTGCATCGATCCTCCCGGTTTTAGAATGATATCCTCGTAAAACGCAGCAGCTACTCGTCCCATGACCTCGTCATCCACCGGCCAGTGTCCCAATCACACTCCGGACCCCCGAATACTGCAGTGCAGCAACTCCCTCTTTGGATCATGAACCAAACATAAACAATCATTCAAAAAGCTCTAATGCTGTGACTCATCCAACTTGGCGGCAATACAGCTTGTAGCGAGTGATTTAAACACTTTTCTGTCCTATCATTCAAGTTGATCAGACGTTTGCATCCCACATGGATTCAGTATCTCCACAGGACGTTTACGCGAGACGTCTCGTCTCACGTCGTGGATACCCTCTATGGACCCCAGAGCCCAGCATTACCCTTCCAGATGTTTATCGCGAGCAGGGATTCAAAATTGGGGATGTTGGTGTTGTTGTTCCAGAGGATGGTAGTTTTGACGTTTTCTTCAATATTTGCCTACCTGCCACGCATTCGATACACCGACACACTGGTATTCCTAACGACTTCTCCCCCATCCAGCTCGAAGATCGGGACATCGCAATCTTTCCAGAAGCCGAGTCCGCGGGGCGTATTATCTCATCTTCCTCAGTGGCTAGGATTAGCGCACAATCATCCAACGAAAATGCATCACGGTGCGATCGAGCCACGTTTGTACATCCAAACATAAATATTAACCGCTGCAAAGATTTGCAGCATCAGGTCCCTTGAATTACGAATTCACTCTGTCGTCCAAAGAGGGCGCCCTTCTCATCCTTCCTGAAGGTGCTGAACGTTGTTATCTGAGAAACCAACGTCTGTTCCTGGAGGAAACAATTCACCATGCGGTTGACTGGTACAACTTCTCAGAACATCGCCTTGGTCGGATTATTAGCCATGATTCCCTCTATCTGATTCGATACCGGGTTTTATAAAGCTCGCTCTTGGTCCATAGCTTCGTATCAACAGGCTTCCGGGAGCGGCGGAGGTTATGCGCAGTTCAAGGCCATGCAAGTCGGTGGCGGTAACATCTCAAGCAGTTACACTTGGGACACTACACATGCCTTAGACTGGCGTGTAGGTCCCTCGGACCAGTACTACAATGGGATACCCAACCAATCCGTATTTATACAGGGGTTCAAGACTGCTGTGCGGAGCAGCATTCTAGGTTCAAAACGGGTCACAGTCAAGGCAGATATGCCAGCTGTGCGGCCCCAACAAATCACGTTTTACGGTGGTTCGAGGTGGTCAAATGTTGGGGCTAGGTTATCATCTGGCCGGTTCAGTGGAGTGGCAGCCGAAATCCCCAGAGAAACAGATGCTGACCCGAATATGGACATGTCAGACGGAAGATCTGACAGTAGCAGCGTCCTTGACGATGTTGGCGAAGAGGATATTGCTATTCAGCATATTCCGCAAGTATCAAAGGTATTTCCTCGCTATAATTCTTAAGTCAAGTGTTCAAGGGGTGACGAAGGTCCCCAGCCCTTTCACCCCTGCGACATTATTAACCAATATTTATTACGATCAGTGAGAACATTAGCTCAACATTTATTACTTCGTCAATTAACAAATGTTTATAGCATCCGTCAGTTGCAGTGGCTATTACCCACGACACTCAGTGGATCACGCTACTTGAACGTGTGCGTCATTTAATTTTGCACGATCTCAAGAACTCATTACAGTATGTCATTCCAGGAGTTGCTTACGCCCGAAGAAATAGTACAAGAAGATCGCCTCGAAGCATTGGTGTGCGACATGTTGCCAGTATTTCAGGAAGGTGACAATGTCGTCATGGTTTTTACAATTCTTCCTGACCTGCTTTCTAGGAGTGGTATACTTGCAAAATACCACAGCGTGAGTCTATCCCTGCCATTGATTCCTAGTTGATTGTCACCGACTGACCAACCACTGTCTCCAAACTTAGTGACGATAATGTTGATTCAAATGCATCCGACGATGAAATTGTCGATGCACAAATGGAAATATCTACCCCTTTCATCGAGGAACGGGAATTTGACATACAAATGGAAGTCCCGGAGACATCGTAAGCTCAGCTCTCCAGGTAATTAGCACATGCTAACACATCGCCCTGACACCGTGTAGTTTAGGTAACGTTGTTCAAGAGTCTCCCCAATCTGACGCCATGGCCATCAAGCCACGAGCCGCGCTAAATGCACCGGTCACCGGGGTACAGTCGGGTGACTCGTACGAAAGCATATTTTCCAAAGTCATTCCCCCTTCTGGACCCGTGGTGCCCCAAATGTTCATTGGCGAATTACCGTCCCCGTTTGGCGAGTTTGATGACCCTGCGTACCAGGTGATACAGCCGCCAGAGCAAGAGCCACTCGTCTTCCCCCATCCCCCCAATCTAGACAAGATGTACAGTACTCCCAACACACCGTTCACTGACTCCCCCAGTGCTTCCCCATCGAATAGAACGGTGGCACCGCTTCCATCCACCAACCGGAAGTCCACCGCCACTGGTAGTCGCAAGAACATTACGCCCGGGTCCCTCGTTCCGGTCGACACGCCCACCCAATCGCGCAAATACGTCACTCCTCCCACTACATATCGGAAAGAGCTTCTCGCTGCTGACGCGAGTGACGAAGAAAACCAACTTGCCGAGGAAGGTCCGACTCCCTCGCTCTCAGAGTTGGAGCAGATTGAGGTGAAGCGACGTCAAAATACGATTGCGGCCCGTCGTAGTCGGAAGCGTAAGCTGGAGTACCAAAGGGAGTTGGAGCAGAGCTTGGAACAATACAAGCGGGAGAGCGAGATGTGGAAGCAGCGAGCACAGACCTGTCAGGCTTTGCTCCGCAGCCATCACATCGAGTGCCCAGATTTTTCCGATTCATGATCTCTGCTCTTCCCCGCGGTGTTTTTCTCTATACCCATTGCTGTCCGTGTCGCATCCATTCTTCCATTTTTTTCTCTCTCTGCGAGCGATCTATGGTCTATCCTTTCGTGATTAAGCCTTAGTCTTCCTTGCTCCGTGTATTCCTACACTCATTGCTCATCACAACCTTTCACCTCTTCCACTGGTCTGGAGCATCGTCGTAAGGTCACGACGACGTCTTTGCGACAGGGCAAGTTTGAAACCCGTTTCTGGCACAAGGTATTCGAGGAGGAGGTTGGGCGGGTCAAGGGCCATTTTGGGCCAGTGAACATGTCAGTCGCTTCTTGAACGCGCAAATGGTTTTATTGAGCGTATGCCTAGTATCGCCATTCACCCTGCCGGAATTCGCTACGCTCCCGGAAGCGAGGATAGTTTCGTACGGGTCCATCACTTTGAAGAATCATACTTCCGAAGCAAACCCTATGGTGACTTAGAGATTGACGATTAATTGAAGAGTCGGTCTCCCAGATATCCCATCAATCAAGTCCAGAAAGGTCGGAGAACAAGTCTAGTGGGAGTTCTCAGATGACACAAAGCAGGCCTGGACCAAGGTGCTGCAAATCATGATGGAAGACCTGCACGATTGGACCGAAGCTGACAAGTCGGCCAACACGGAGCGCTCTCCGAAGAAGAAAGCAGACGCGATGAGAAATCTAAACAAATTGTGTGCCGCACTCGATTATTTCATCGGCTGGGAGAAGGGGATCGTGCAAAGTCTTTTAATGAAGACGAACATTGTGGCCGGGATAGTAATAACTGCATTCATGCCCGAGCATAGAAATAACTGCAAGTGTTTCATCCGAGCCTGCTACGGATAACAGCTGATATGACACGTTTTATCGATCTTCAGCGCCGGACGAGACTGGCGAGCTTACCCTCTATCCACCAGGCGGTTTCGACTGGTGAAACCAACACAGATAATGAAATCGATGCGCTCGTGCAAGAGCCAAGCGAAACCCAGGGTCAGCAAGTCTATCGCTATCTTAGGACGATCGTCGCATGGCAGACCGCAGCACGTAGCCTCACGATATGGTCCGATATACAATGAACATCTTTGATTAATGAGGCGCATGACATACTCGAGTAAAAGATGGGACAAGTAGGAATCAAGACTGCAACGGGATGGAAGTCACAATGATGCTCCAAACCACGTGTGTAGGAAGATACGAAGATCAGAACTTCATCACTGGCAGAGATGAAGTGTGTTGTGCGTCTCTAGGATGTACATCTTGTCTAAGTTGGGGAGATGAGGAAGACAGGCGGCTCTTACTGTTGTGGCTTCGTCGCCTGATACGCTGGGTCATTGAAAAAGAGGCGGAAACTTGAATGCACCGAATGTGTCGTTCCAAAAGCCACCATACATGTCAGATCCGACAGCAGGTGTTGTGAGCAAGTCATCAAGGGGCAAATCAACGAGGGGCGAGGTCACATAGTCGTTCAGATCATTGGACATCTGAAGCTCTGGTGTAGCTGCTGCAAAGCGAGCCGAGTTAGATTTAATCGAATGCATCACAAGAGACGACGAACCAGCCAATACGTCCCTGATAGCCTCAGCATCCGTCACATCTGTGGCGGCTGCCACTGGCGCAGCATCCGCAAGAGGGTCATCATTTGCGCCATCATCACCTGGTTCTTGAGACAACATGGTCAAGTAGTTGGAGCAAAGATTTGCGAAATCGGGTGAAGAGGAGTAAGATTCAGTCAGTTGTGATGACGATGCTTCTTCGAAGTCTGTTGTTTTATGTGGAGTTGTGCGAGGGGCAACTGGTAAAAACTGGGGTATCTCATAATGGGCGGCAAGATCCGAGATATTGTTAAAGACCTGGTTGGACGTCCGTGGACGTGCAGAGTGGCTGTTTAGCGCAACATGGCGAGTAGACAAGCTTGAAAGTTGGGAACTTTCAAGGACAGTGGGCACAGAAAGTTGATGACCTGGGTTGGGCAAGAGACCGGGATGGGAGATCGGCCGATTATTCAGCAGTTGGTGGATATTGGACGTCCGTGGACGTGCAGAGTACGGAAGCTGAGTGGTAAACCCCAGATAGTCAGTATATACCGCTGCGGCATATTGTACAAGGTGCCGTCATTTCGTACGCACCACTCGCTTTGCCAGAAAGTTACGAATGAGGCACTTCTCCTCTACTGCTGGTGTACTACCAACTGCTCGCTGATTATCAGTGTTATCCTCCAACTTTTGCTGTCCTCGCGCGCGCGTTATTTGAAACCGTCGTTCACAGTGCCCACTTTCAGTTGTTTGTAACCCCTGTCAGCAAGCAGAAAAGGAAATCTAACCATATGATAGTGCAACCGCGTCGCAATGCATCCGGAAGGTCTTTGACGCCGACATTGATGATATTAGGTGTTCCACATGGACACTTATACCTCGCCGTTACCTCCAAACCGGCTTCTTCTTCAACAATGGCCCTCATGACGATTGTCGTACCCGGTTCCATCTTCGACCAAATATGACTTTCCTTCGTCAATTGGATCACGTCCAAGTCAGTTGTATAGGTGACAAAATCGTATTGTCCCTTTTCGATGTACCACCTTTGAATCTTGGCTTCGTCTGGCCTACACTGATAGAGACTCGCACGGAGCATGAGATCGAGTTGCTAGAATTATGTAAATTATGTTAGATTAAATTGATGTGTACGTGTGCGTTGTAGAGGCGTACATCCAAGTTTCGACACTGATCAAGGAGCATTGGATGCTCTCGTCCTGTGGCATCGACTAGTGTCGCATAGCCGAGCGAGAGGGACGCTGGTAGGCTTCCTGTACCCGCCATCCCCATGAAGTTCTCAACAAATTGTACTTGCTTGAAGATGGATTCAAGTCGTGTGATGCTGTTTGTTGTCACTTTGATTTCATGCACGTCATTCTGGCTGACCATGTGTGCGAAAATCTGACAAGACCAGAGAACAAGTCAGGAATGCTTCAACAAACGTTCTCCATGAAGAATTTGCCGTTACCATGTAATCCAACAGATGATTGTTGGTACGAGAGATACATCCTGCGATGTCTTGCGTGACGGATGATGATCCACGGATACGTTTTCTCAAAATTTCCAGCTTGAATTGTTCCATTTGCAGTGCACTGATAGTGAAACGTCTGTTTTCTTCAACCTACTGTGTATTTAATTAATAACACACCTGAGCAACCGCCATCTCATGTTTTCCTCTTCTGTGGTCCGAGGGATGGGTGCAATATCGATAAGGCGGAGAAGGAAGTGTAATCGGGTGGTGAGTTGCACCATGTCATCCTCGTTCTGGATGTATCTCTGTGATGGCGAGCATCAGCACCATGAGCAACGACACTCGAGGACTGGGTCGAATTACATCTACAAGTTGAAGAGTACTCAACATACCCCCGATCACGGCCTTAATGGTTCCACCAACGACGGGGATCGCATTCGTGACACCTTGTAGGGGAGGTAAAAACGTCTGAGCGGCATCGGAGGCATTACGGTAAACAGTGGAAACAGAGGTCGACTCCCGGGAACCAAGCGGCGAAAGTAAGTGGTGCGATGAACCAAAAGGAAGTATTGCGTTGGACACAGTCAGGATGCCTGCAACGGCAGAGTAATCGCGACTTGCGGGGGTGTTCTGTTGAAACAGGCCTCGAAGGTTTTTGAGGGAGATGCTGAGGGTGGAAGAAGGCATTTCAGCCAAAGTAAGAGGGAAGTTGCTGTACAATCATGGCACGATAAAAAGCAAAAGAGCGCCGCGTGAGCCGGCAGGAACCGTGTTCACTGGGCTGATGTGTAAATTTTTGTGCACCTTTGAGAGAGTTAATTAACTGCACCGAACGAAAATGAAGAGACTGCAAGGCTTAGACAATGGAGTCTTGCCACTTGTACCCACTGTGGAACGAACTTTTCGCATTCTTCAGGCAGGAAAGGAGAAGTCCATAACACGACGCCAGCTTCCGCTGACAACAGCATATGCATCCACAGATTATCGATCTCAAGGACAAACAATAGATAGGGTAATGGTTGACAGGCAACCCTCCCCTGGCGAACTCATGCCATTCAACGTCTATGTCGCACATACTACGACATCCAATCCACTAGTCAAGCACCTACATGTACAAACGCGATTTTTTGCGCCAATGGCACCTCCTTCCCGACCGCTTTCAGTGCCTCGTTGAGCGATCGCGCAGTGTTTATATACTGCATCGATCCTCCTGGTTTCAGAATGATCTCCTCGTAAAACGCAGCAGCCACTCGCCCCATGACCCCGTCATCCACCGGCCACAGTGTCCCAATCACACTCCGGACCCCCGAATACTGCAGTGCAGCAACGACATGCATCATCTCCTCCACTTCGGCATCGTCCCCTCTCTCACACCGTCCAGACAGGAACGCAAACTCGGCCCGTGGACGCGCGTTAGAGATGTCGTACAACGACAACGTCCCGTCCCTCATCGCAAATCCCGACTGACCTGGTAGTGCAGCATCTACCGAAGCAGCACACGCTAAATGGAGCCACACTGGCTCCCGAAAGGCGGCGAGGACGACTTCCAGAGTCACCTCATCGCCCTCTATACGCCGAAACGGCGCGCTCGGCGGAATACGGTTGCGCAGGAGATCGAGCTCGTAACACGTCTCGTCGGATGTTGTATGACCGACCGCGACGATCGTGGGGATCGTCTGGCTGGTCATGGTTTGTTTTGATTTTTTGCCCTTGAGAAAGCCGGGGACCATGCTTGAGCGACGGGAGCGTGAGGGTTCGGAGGCTGTTCGGGCTCTGGCGCGTATCAGCGCCTGAAGGGTAGGCGTATACGAGGAAACGTATATCTGCAATAGACTCGGTTCGCCTTGCCTGTATGGTCCTGCAGCATGAAGGGGTATTGACGCGAATGGGCCGGCGGGACACCACCAAATGCGGGAACCCATCGGAATATGGAGTAGTAGATGCTGGACGATCGGGTAAATGAGATCCCAAAGGTCTGACAACAGATCTGTCAGCGCTTCGTCGTCGTTGCCACTGGTAACGGGGTTCCCAGTAAGTTCTCGGAAACGTGTCGCCATCTGCGACACGTCATGGAATGTGACATGTGAAAGGGGAACGTGGATGTGTGGTGTATTGAACTGCAAAATGAGCGCATCGCATGCATGCTGGCTCGCATTGAGGATGATGACTGGGCCCTCCGATGCAGCTTTTTCGAGCTCGGAGAAGGGGGTAGATTTGAGAAAAGATTTGAAGCCCTCTACGCGTCGGATCTGTTCCACAACCGCCTCCTTCTCTTTCAGCAAAGATTTGACGTCCTTGGAAGATTTTGAGACTCTAGGGACTTGATCAAGCTGGAAGGAGAGGCGCTCAAAGTCGTCTGCCAGCAACGCTCCGGATTCTCCAGCGAGCCGCAGATCGTCCAAGCATGTCTGAGCCCGTACTAGCTGAGACCACAGCACGGACCTACCCCCCTCAAGCACTTCAATCGCCTCTGTCGGTTGCTGGAAACGCATTGCAAAAGAAGCACCTTCGTACGCCAAACTTGCGCTGTATCTTCTGGCTGCATGCTGTTGGAGTTCAGGAGAGCGCAACGCCAGGATGTGACAATTGACTAGACGGAGTGTGCTGCGGTATACGTCGACACCTGAGCGGTGACCAAACATCTCCGCGTCCCTAACCCATTGAAGACATGTACGAATTGCAGGACACGAAGGGCCACTAGCGAAGCTCATACTGAGCTCATGATGCCCAAACGCCTCGTTGAGATCACCGGATCTTTGTTCGACGAGAAAGCGAAGGTAGTATGTCGACGCTAGTTCCGCATAGACCTCTGAAGTCAGCGAGTGGCCCAAAGTGCACAGGTCCTTGGCGAGACGGAGATATTGGAAGATGGACTCGATATCCTTGACTTCCCAGGGAAGGATGCGTGCCTTCAAGATGCGCGCAAGCAGTAGGTTGCAAGCTGCTCGTAACGAGCCTGATGCATGCTGCGTGCTCGTAGCAGTGCTGCAGTAGAGGTGGGCTTCCTCAAGGTCGAATTCGTCACCTGTCTCTTCGAAGCGTAGTAAGAGGGTGGATGCGAGTGTTTGGTATGATGTCGCTTGATCTAAATGATCAGGGGGTAGTAGTTCGAGTGCTTCGCGACAATACGATATGGACCGATCCAGGTCAACGATTCCTCCGTATATCCTAAAACGTGTCTCCAGACTATTTGCGCACTTTTTGAGGATGGCTGCACGAAGGGGATGGTCTTGCGAAGTCTCGAACAGGGCTTCATTATAGAGGTCGATGGCAGTGTGGAGGTCTTCGGGATCGCGGGATTGCTCGAAGCGAACATCTAGGCATTCGCCCAGTGCCTCGAGCGTGATGAGACGCCGTGATAAATTCATGGTATGAATCTCCAAGGCGAAATAGTGTTTCTGTATAGCCTCTTCAAGATCATTCAGAGCCCCCAGTTTTGAGAAGCGGAGGAACAAAGCACTCCCCAGATTATCCAAGTAGAACCCTTCGTCTTTATGACTAGGGGGAAGGAGATCAAGGGCGGTGTTGTAGTGTTCGATTGCGAGCTCGAGATCAGCGAGGTCATCCCGGTGCTTGTAACGCAACACGAGTGCGTCTGCTAGATCGTAGAACGCTATGAACTGCGATGAGTCTTCAGCAGACCGAAGGTCGAGCGCGGATTGGAAGTTATTCACAGCAGTCTGCAGATCCTCTGCGTTACCGTACCATTCGAAACGTCTGATGAGTGCGGAGGAGAGGCACGAGACTGCGAGGAGACGGTCTGGGTGAGCGTCGCTCATACCCTGTAATGCGGTGGAAGAATATTCGATGCAGAGCGCTAAGTCCTTCGGGTTGTTTTCCAACTTGAAGCGGGATAAGATGGCGTTGGCGAGATTATAATATGCTGTAGATTTATTCTCCGCAGGAGAAAAATCTAACGCGGAATAATATTGGCGAATAGCGTCGCTGAGATCTGAAACATCTCCAGTGTGCTGGAATCGGGAGACTAGAGCACTAGCGTAGTTCATGAGGGCCATGAGACGACCCTCGGGAGGAAGCATGGAAAGTGCGGTGTGGAAGTATCCAATCGCTAATTCAATATCCTTCTCCACTCCGAGCTTGCCGTACCGAATAAGCAACGCAGTGGCGAAGTTGGATAATGTATTGGCTCGTCCTGGGTGTCCAGGAGGACGGAAGTCCAGGGCTGTGAGATGACACTCCACCGAGTGGTCTAGATCAGCTAGGTCTCCATGACGCTGAAACCGGATGGATAGCGCGTTGGCGAGATTGCTAAGCAACTTGCTCTGTGTGTCGTTTGATAAGGCGTTGGATGACCTGGCTAGCGTCAACGCTGAGCGGTAGTGAACAATGCATAAGCTGAGGTCTGAGGGATTGCCTTGCGCTTCATAGCGTGCGTAGAGATTGTCAGCGAGGCGGACAAGCGTGTCGAAATCCTGTATCTCGGTTGAGTCATAATCCAACAACGCTTGAAACGAGTTACTCACGCTCATCCCGTCAAGCTATATAACTGCTCTCCTTGCAACGAAGCTGAAACAATTTCCAGCAGGTCTGACAGCTCCGCTGGACGGGGGAAAGTGAGCAAGAGTGCGCTCCCATACCAACACTGCTTGAGATATATGTGTGAGCCATTGCGTTAAACAGATCAAGAAGCGATTGATGCAGAATTATGTCACGGGACTGACAGTGCAAGAGAACCAACCGTAGGAAAATAACCGCAACCCGCGACAGAGCTCGGGAGAGCTCGCGTCGCGACGATATTCAAATTTCACATGTCGGAAGTAAACCTCGGTTGCGTGTCGTTAGTGAGGAGAATTGCTTCCAGCTCTCTAAACCGCGGGTGTGGCCATGAAATATCGTTTCAGCCTCTTGGCAGGAAGAGATTCGAGGGTATAATGAAGCGGAGTGCGATCCCAATAATAAATCTCGTCATGACAACAAACTTCCGGAGACACGTTTACTAGTAGGAGAACCTATCGGAACCGAAAGACATTAGAGAGGCGGAATGTGATCGCAATGTGGTGTGTGAACTGGAATCTCACCAGAGTTCCCAAGGCTTTACGTATACCACCATCGACGTTGAAGCCACGCAAAGTCCAAATGATATGCCAATGTTCACGCGTGCGATCCACACCGCATTGTTGACATCCTGACACCCACCATATCCCGGATACCCATCTTCAACCTTGTTACATGCCACCGTACCGCCTTTACCCGTGCCAGTAGTCCTGGCCCGCATCAGTCCGCGATCCACTAATTCGGAAGTTTAGCTTGATTCTTTGGTTGATACGTAGCTGAGTTTCAGCCGCATTGAGCACAAGCTGAGACTTGGCTTTGTGGGACAACGGACTTGCTCTGAAAAACGTCCCCAGACAACTACCCGCGAGCTCGTTTTGAGGAGGAAAGTTTCACGGATGGCAAAACCTTTCACCGTGACTGCATCTGTACAACTCACTTCTCTGCAGAAGTTCTCTCATAAGTGACTCTGTATCTGTAGATATGTAACACTCAGCAAAGTCCTCACCTATACAGACATGTTTGCTGAATCGGTTTACTTCGCGCCATACGCATACGTTATAATTAGCGCTGTCACTGCTGCCAAAATTCGTTCTACAATATGCTGTGGGTCAGCTTAGAATGTAAGTCGTATTGTTGAGCAATGCTGACATGTGCACGACCAGACGCTACCAGTTGGGAGGGAGCAGACAGTACGCCTGTTAGCCTGAAGAGGCTGTCCCCACATCGGGCTCTTATCATGTTAGGTTAGAGTGATGAAGCCCGAGGACTCACGACATGACTCTATACAGATTGCAGCAGCTTGGGGATGATCCGCCCTACCACTGGCATGCAGTGCCAGATGTACCCAGTGACTGTGTACCATTAGTTCTATCTTGCAGGTTGCCTTACCCTGAATCTCCTGAAAAAATCTCGTGGATGCATCATCAATGCGTTCGGTTTCGCCCGGTTAATCCTGGCAGGTGTGCTGAAGTTGGCGATGAGGCTGGAAGTAGTAGTAGTAGATATGTAGAGTTCCAACCGTGACGTCACGGACCTCACGGCGGTGATGCATGCGCGTCCAGCACTGGTTGCCACGAGCCTTCGATTGGCGGGTGCGCAATCGCACTCAGACAGCTGGTTGTGATCCTAGTCTCAATATCACTCCCTGACACTAGGTATAGAACGACGACAAGGCCGACAACTAATAGGAACAATGCTGGTCTTCCGCGAGCTGGTGCTGGTGCCAATTGTCTGCGGCGCTACCGTTCTTGACCACGCACGTCACACTGCATCAGTAAATTTACAAGAGTCTTATTTCAACTTATATTGTACTTATTTGACTTATCTTGCTCATGGACAGGCAGCTGGGTCAGCTAAGCACAATAAGCACAATAAGTACATTAGTACTACTAC